>JASUUG010000848.1:0-174390 GCA_030449905.1 Luvunga scandens | reverse complement strand
TTCCATACTGATTGTTTATATTCACTCCTGTGTTATAGTTTCTTAAAGAAGGGAAGTGAAGAAGTTGAAAAGAACACGAAGCTTGTGCTTGGAAAGTCAAGTGCGCAAGAATCATCTCAAGGGTTACAAATTATTAATTTTCATTCTACTTCAAGCTTTTCTTTTAAATTTTTTTCACTTTTTTCTGATAATTTTTTTCACTTTCAAATCTATAGAAACTGAGCATAATTGGGTTTTCTAACTGATAGACCAGATGCAAGAGTGTAAATCTTTAGATGGTACTGTTGCATTTTGACAACTTGTAGGGGACTTTGTCCAAATTTATAGGTTAGTAAATATTTGCTAATTCAGAATACAAGTCTTGTTGGTGACTCCAAATATAGCATACTTGCTTATGTAAATAGTATATTGCATTTATGATTATTATCCATTCCTGAAGTCTCATTTTTGTTAGGCTTCTTAAGAAGGTATTGGTTATAGTACTTGTGCTTAGTTTTATACAAAGTGATTGTTCAAATATAGCATATTGTTATACCTGTTACTAATTTGATAATTTAATGGTTAAAAGTTTCTTCCTTCATGTAGGATACTGCTTTGTAGGATGAAGATGATGATGGGGATGGGAAAGATGAAGTTGAGGCAAACATTTCAGAGAATAAGAAAAATTTAAGTGGAAGATGCTTGTAAAATTCAAGATACGAGATCATTTTGTGTATACATTTGGCATTTTTTTCCCCCTAAAATTGATATGTTGTTCTACTTTTTATTTGGTGAATGTGATTTCTATCAAATTTTGAAATTAATGAAGCTACATTCAATGCATTTTGTGTACCCACTATCACTCTTTTTTTATAATGCTGCATTGGTAATACAAATATTTAAAAAAGGCTTACGAAATAATAATATTAAATAAATTAAATGGGTCATTGAATAAAAAAAGCATATCATATATTGTATTTTTTAGGGTAAATTATGGTTGAATAGTAATATTTCTGAGGGCAGTTAATGCCATTTCCAAGGGCGAACATAGTTGAAATTATGTAGCCATTTGATTTCTTAGGGATTATTTCTGAGGGTAGTTGAAGTTATTTCTGACAGCATTTCCATTAAAAATAGTTTTTTCTCCAACGGTTCATCGAAAATTATGTTTTTCTAATGTGACTTAACACAACAAAGGTCAATGGCATGACTTTCTTGGAATGAATTTTCGAGGACATTTGTGTATTTCCAAGGGTATTTGCCCCTCGAAAATAATCCTTTCTCTTGTAATAAATTTCTAACCTACGTCTAAAAGCTTGATTTCCTTATTTACTTATTTTATTTTTATTAAGATGACATAGTCTATGAACTTATGAGTTCAACTTTGGTTTTGATTTGATGCTTAATTTTAGCTCATCTTGCTTGTTGACTTGGCATGATGACATTTTTTTAGCTCGAATTGATTACACCAAATTCGGGTGAAGCACTCTAAATTCTTATTATAATTTTAGAACTTTGGTTTCCTATTAGCTCAACTTTACTCAAGCTTGGTTATTCAATGACTTTGGGTATTATGTGCTATTTCGGTATGTCTCTCGAATAATGGTTTGTCTATATATAGTTACGCTTTGGCTTTGACTAACTTGCTTATCTATGAGGTTATTGATTACAAATTTTGTACCTTGTTTAGTTAAAAAAATTTTGAAAAGTTGCTTGCTCTTTATTTAGATGTTTATAGATCACAAAGTAGGCAAAAGTTCCTACTTTTGCTCTTTGAACCAATAAATAATTTGCTATCAATTAATGAAGTAAATATTTGTGTAGACCTACCTAATTTGTAAGTTATAGGTTGATGTTGCATGAGATTAGAATGAATGATGTTTAAGTAAATGGAAATTTTAGAGTCATCTTGTACCAGGGCGGAAATGAATTGGAGAAAACAAAGAACAAGTGGGTAATCAATAACAATGAAGCTCTAAATTGAGAATTGAGTCATATGCCTCGGCCAAATTAAAGTTACTTGTTGCATTTTTCATGTGATTTTCTAGTTTGTTAGACCATCTTGTGTGTTTTTCATATGATATTCTAGTTAATTTGCTATACCACGTAATAATAGTATAATGATTCAAGTGACTTAGAAGTCTTTCTTCTGGGAAAAACTATTAATTGTATTTATTAGATTTGACTTACTTATTTAATCAGTTCCTTGGGACACAATTAAAGAGTAGTTAATATTTCTTCTATGAGCCAAACACAATTATACTTTTGTTTTGAATTCATATGCAGGCTATGAAGATCAAGAATTGTTGACTACGTGTTGAAGGAAAATTGAAGATAAAGTACAAGATTTTTTTTTCTTTTTCTAATTTTTTATCATAAGGAAATATATAAGTATGACCCAAACAGATTTATCATTTGATGTTCATTTATTATTACATAATTGAATTACATGAATAATGAATTTTTTGCTTTTATTATTTTTACATTGTTAGCTGTAATAATTAAGAGCATCTCTAAAACGCTCTTCAAATAAGATTTTATTACTTATTTAAAGAATCACATCAGTATTTAAGGTTCCAAAAGACACTCCAATTAATATTCTTCAAATAAGAAATTATTCTCTCAAGAAATTATTCTCTCTCTTCAATTTTGTACAATTGTTTTCTTCTTCTTCAATTTATATTTTATTAGTTTTTATTGGAGAGAGAGAAGTGTGTTAATTACCATTTATTTTTTCTTTAAAAAATATTTATTTAATTAAAATAATATTAACTTATTTCTACTTGAAGAGTCTTTTAGAAAATAACATATTTTTTCACTCTCTTTTTTTGCCATATAGGTAAGTAAATAGATATTTGAAGATTAAAATTAATAGAGCCTTTTGGAGATGCTCTAATAGCCTTAAAAAATATTGAGAATAAAAAATACAACATAAGTATCAATTTTTCTATTCAATAACCTTAAAAAGATACTATAGCAGCAAGTTATAAATTATTCAATAGTATTTTCTACTATTTGAGTCCTAACTTAAATCTTTAACTTACATGTTGTTTATCAATTAAATAGTAAAACATAATAATTACGTTCATCATCCAAATATAAGTGACGATAATATCAAGATTCAACTACAGACTTAAATATTAGGATATTTAGTATTATTGTTTTTGAATAGCTATTAAAAATGTAACATATAGGGAATAAAATTTGCTACTGAGGACTAATAATAGCACCTTTTTAGTTCTGTAAATGTCATTCTATGCATAATGGAATGATAGCATTTTCGTAAACAAATAGTCGGTTATTACATAGCTTTTTTTTTAATGTTATGATAATAATTTGTAGCCTTGACAATGCTTGCAAGACTTTGTTGTAGTGAGCACTAAGAACTTCTATCAGCACTTGGTTGTTTGTCTTTTCTAAATATGTATTCCAGGAACAAGTAAGTACCTTCTCTTCTCAATTTGGGGACTGGTCATTCATTTATTTAAGATTAGAATTAACGTGTTTTTGTTTTCATGAAATACTGTATTGTTGTTTTTGTCCTTGGTAATTGTATTTATTCTTTTTTTGTTCTTTAAAAAGAAAAAATTTTGCTCTCCTTTTAGAAGATTTTTCAAACTATACAGACTTGAAATCCTTGTCAAATGAATTCTTTTATCGTTAATGAAGTCATGTTGATATTATTTTGATAAAGTCATGTTGATATTATTTTGTGGTCATGGCTAAAGTATATAGTGTACTCTTTTTATTAGATATTATCGTGTTCATGGCTAAAGAATATAGTGTACTCTTTTATTTAGACAATTTTCATAGCAAAATACATATTAATTATTTGAATTTACGGCACCAATACGTAGTTATGTAAGAACTAAATTTTGCTACTGTAGAAATTGACGTGATTATATGAATACCAAAGTAGTGGTTATATTTCTTCACTACTAGAAAATATAGACTTCACTAATACTAATTTAGTGTCAATAATCACTTTTGCTAACACTTGTTAATTGTGTCAATGATACTCAAGGCATAACACATTGATACTAAAAATTAGTGTCAGTAATTTATTTCACTATAATATCACTAAAATAATAACACGATAATGTTAATATTTGATGATATTATTTACATGTCAATAATTTATATGTATCAAAAACTAACTCGATAATATAAAAAATTATTAGTGTTATTTTAAATATGTAGTGTCAGTATTTAATAATGTTATGCTGGTTTGGTTAATAATATATTTTTATTTTAATTATATTTTTCATGTTTGTTGTACAACCAAAAGAAAACTCAAAATATATTAAATATGAAATATCTTGCAACACAATTCATATAATAAACATTCCAAATATGTCACTTAAATTCAAACAATTCGACTACACCACTATTTGAAAAAGACAAACATAAGTACCAAATTAAATTTTCGACAATCTCTAAACAATAGGTACTAATTACTACTAAATTAAGTTTCCAACCAAAAAAAAAAAAGCACAACAAGGTCACTTAATATCCATCCACAGTTTCATTTTTTCCCACCTACAAGTGCATAAAATCAATTAGTATACCATAAAAAATAAATCTTAGATATTTTGAAGTAAAAACACTCATAAATTACTCATATATTACCTCATGATTGTAGGCTATAACTAACTTGGCAACATGTAGATTCTACAATTTCTTTTTCTAATTCCTTAACTTGATTCTTTTAATCTTACTCTTCCATGTTGAAGCTCAAGACTTCATTTTCCCTCAATTACCACAAGTTGCTTCACCAAAAGGATTCTATCAAGTATTAAAGAAAACACTTAATAAATGCTTCAGTATTCAGTAATGATGACATGGATAATGGTGTCTAGAAATTGGAAAGCATAAGTTATATTTTTGTAATCTATTTCGTTGTCTAAATTTAACGTGAACAATTCTATAATATATGATCAAATACAATGAGTTAACAAGCACTATAGCAGTTACAGTGTCCACATTCAACAATGATCGATTGGACAGAAAGCCATAAATTGAAAAAAATGAAAAAAAAGATATTTAATGAGCTTAAAGAGGAAAAATAAAATGATCAAAACTTAAACATCTAGTGAAGAAATTAACCAAGCCGACATGAAAAATAGAAATATAAGGCCACTATAAGCCAAACATTACACATCAGTTTGCTTTTCAAGACATGAACCAATTTCCAAATATAGCACTTTGCAATTTTTCTAAAAAAAAAATAAGGGTTCCCAATTACTAAATCCTTTTAAGTTTGAAGCCCGACTGATAATTAAATTGAAGAAAGATAAGAAAATGGATGTTCTCATTTCTTTCTCTTCTCTCTTTTTGGCACAGTATGAAATAGTGCATAGTAGTTAATATGTTAATTACCTTCCATGGTGTTTGATCTTGGTAACCCTCTAACAATGTTGTTTTCACAGCTTCAGCACAAAGCTCTCCCATAGTTTGCCATGTTTCCAATCCAATGGCTGGAATTTTAGCTCCTGTGTTGAACACAATGTAAACCAAAGCACAAAACCCAAATTAGAGTTTGCTTAGATTGATATCCACCAAGAAGAAAAAAACTACAAACATAGTAATACTATGAATAACATATTTTTTGAAATGGAAAACCAGCAATGATAATAATAGGAAATTTCTTTACTGAATAATATGGTAAAGAATATGATTCATTGAACATTACAGATCATTCATAAGCCGAAAAGGGTGGTTCTAATATTGCATGATGCATAATGAGAAAAATAAATGAAATTTGGCTCTACTAAAACAAATGACCAGTCATCCAGTCTTTACTCACTACTAATATAACATTTCCACTTCCTATTGAAGCAAAGGAAATAAACTTTGTACAAGAAAAACATGATACACAAATCATCGGGTTATATACCTTACCAAACTCTTCATCCGGAACCTGTAATTTCCTCTGTATTCGCACTTTTATTTCTTGCAACGTCTTGCCTTCGTCTATGACTAAGAAAAATAGTTTGCGAAAGTTTTGAATTTGCTGCCGAATAGAGATAGTGTTAAGATGGTGAAATATAAACGAAGTATTTGAGATTCACTATGTAAATAGCTTGGAGAGTTAATTACAATCTATTTCTGAACAGTCTCTTTTATAAAGTGATAAACATGAATTAGATGATCACGTGGACCAAGATGCATGAGCTTTCTCTTAAACCTTCCACACTTGAAATGTTTAATCAAATCATTCATTAATTTCATGTTTAGACCAGCTGCATGAGCACATTAGCTATGGAAAAAATTAAACTTTTGATTTCTTGATTTCAATTTTTATGTCTCGACTCTATAGAGTGAAAAAAGTTAAAGATCAGAAAAGTAATTCAACCATAAATCTTACATCCAACGAACAAAGCAGGAAGTTTTATCAAGAAGGCAATTCTCCCATTAGAAAAAGGGGATACTAGTTTGCAAGGGTTCTTATACCCAATTAAAGAAAACACAGTACTTAATCTATCGATTTGATAGCTTATCATATCACTCAACCCCATGTAACATATTTAATCTTCTATAATATACCTAACCACTTGAAACCTCATAAACTAAACAAAAGCATATTATTCAACCTCATCACATCAATGCACAAACAATAAGCACATAAAGTAAACAAAAAAATGAATCAACAAAGCAATAACTAATAACCTCCTATAAACTTCACTAAAAGTGTCATCGCACAAGCGTTTCCTAAACAACTACTCTGCACATTGGTAGTCTTTTCCTAGGAATGCCTACACCAGAGCAAAAAAATACTTCAATCAATTTCTAAAGCAAAATAAGAAATTTAAAGACAAATAATTACATTGCATAAGGAATAATAACTGTATAAATTCATATATACACAAAGTACGAACAAAAAAGTTAAACAAATTAAATAGGATAAATTAGATCAAAAAAGTTGAACAATCAATTTTAGCCTTGACATTTCAAAAATCTTGTATGATAAGCTCTCTGATTGCTGCTATTAATCTACCTACTAACTTCTATATTCAACCTAACTTAGTTATTCATTTAAGCATACCTTGAACAAAGATTGAGGCAAAACAGTAGCGACAGCAGCACCTTAACAATGGTGACAAACGGCTGAGTATTGATGATGGTTGGAAGTCATTATGGCTCATGTGATAACAAAGAAGCATCGATGGTGAACAACTGAGTATTGATGATAGCGGAAGCTACAGAGACTAGACTTTGGTGCATGGGAGATGACGGTAGTGGCTAGTCGAAAGCAGTGATGCAGGCTATGGGCATGTCGTCGGCGTGGGGGTAGGTTTGTTTCTAAGTTATGATTGACAATACAATGAAATGGGGGAGAGAGATCTCGATTGAGATTTAGGGATTTTGATTTTGCTGTTTTATTTTTGTCACTTTTTTAAATATAATTCTTTTTTTTTTTTAATTCTGGATACAGATACTGTTATAATTAATATTTATAATTAAACTATACATTTGGGACACTCCCCTCCATATACTTATCCATTGAAGTACTGTCCAAACACTTTTTAAACCCTCTCAAATATTCGAGGATTTCGTAATTAATATTTATAATTAAACTATACATTTGGGACACTCCCCTCCATATATTTATCCATTGAAGTACTGTCCAAACACTTTTTAAACCCTCTCAAATATTCGAGAATTTCGTAAGGGAGAGACTACCTCCACTCAATTAGTTGATAATTGAGGGTCCAAACACTTTTTAAACCCTCTCAAATATTCGAGGGCTGCCTACTTCACTCACATTTCGTATTCGAGGATTTCGTAAGGGAGAGATTACCTCCACTCACTCACATTTCGTAAGGGAGAGACTACCTCCACTCCACTCACATTTCGTAAGGGAGAGACTACCTCCACTCAATTAGTTAATAATTGAGGGAGACTGAAATTAACCTCCATAATGCTTTTATAGAGGCTCGAACCCTTGCTCTCACAATTGTAAATGCAAGGGTTCTCCCTTTGGACCAAAGGCCCATTGATTTAAAATATAATTCTTTAATATAACTCTATAGGGTCTAATAGTTTACGGCCCAAATTTAAGAGGTTTGAATTTTATAAGTCCCAGTTTGAGTTGCACTTAAAATAATTATAATGATTATTTTTCAATCTTTGATACTTTAGTGTCAATTATCTTTGATGTTTATTTTATTAACATATTGGTATAATAATTTGTGATATCTATTTGTTAAAGATGAAAAATAGTGTATTTTTACACAACTACTAAGTGCTTGTTTTTTAAATGTCTAAAGTTTGAAAATTTATTAATTTTAGATTTTTTAAAAAATTGTTTGTTAGTTTTTTGTAGCTTATATCTGATTTTCAGATATTTATATCTGAATAGAAAAGTAAAGTTACGTGACTTTTATCTGAATGAAAAAAAGGTCTGAATAGAAAATAAATATTATATCCCAATAATATCCCTATTAAATATACATATTTCCCATATTATAAAACCTAATCCCCTCTTTTTCTCTATAAAAGTCACGCTCTTTATTTTTTTGGTTTGTTCTCTTTTTCATTAGCATTGGAATTCTTGAAGTATAGCAATAATTGAATCTCCATTGTTAAGGTACTTTTTCCTTTTTCCTTTTAATAAATATTTTGTTATATATTTTATCCATACTTGAAATAATTTTGTTTGGGATGTAGAAAACCTGACTAATAAATAAAAGTAAAATTATAGATGCTTTTCTATCTAGTTTCTCTTGAAAAATAACTTTTGCAAGTCTTCGTTTGGGTTCTCGATTTAGCAAGTTTGTCTTATAAAATTTTACAAATTTGAGTGTCTTGCTACTCTATTGCATCTGCCATCGTGATTAGCCTTGTCTTATGTTTTAAAAATTTTAATCAGTATAATAAGTTTGATTAAATATTGCATTTGGAGTAATGTAATAATATTTTTATTTAAAGATCAATTATTAATTGTAATGTGCATGTATTTAACTCTTAAAATTTATAACAAGTTAAATAATTTTTATAAGGACATATATGTCAAATAAACATATTTTAGATGTTTGTGATTTATGAAAACAAATAAGATGTCACTTATATTTAGATATTAAAAAGAAAACAAACATGTCATTCAGGCATATACGTAATTTAGACACTATTCGACTTTTAAATTCATATCCATTTAAATTTCAGACAAAAAAAAAAAAAAATCGATACCTAACATTTTTTATGAAGTGTCAAAAAATCAAGTGTTAGTAAAAATCATTTTTGTAGTAGTGTTTGTACGTTTGTACCAATTCAATAGATATAAGAGGATGTTTCTTCTTTTCTTTTCACTTTTATTTTAGAATTTTGGGAAAGGCCCTTTTTTATTTCCACTTTATTCACATGCTAGGCAACTGATATTGGGAAACATGTGCGTTAGTGAAAACCCATTAGACCTTTGAATTTATCAAACCAAATACATTCTAGTTGTTCAAATTTTTCTGTGATTATTTAATTATTTGGTTTGCGTAATTGTAATACATTGTAGCTTGGTTTCTGGATCTCATTGCTGCCCAACATCCCAGATATAACTGATTTACAAGCAAATGATGAAACCGTTGCACCACTTAGCACGCTTGCCATTTCAATAGCTTTGGTAAAAATTAGTTTATATTTTAGTATGTCTTTATTTTCTTCATTTCTATTTATTCACTCAAATTTAATATTCTTACGATTATATACGGCTTGTCTGACTAAAAAGAAGACGTGAGGAAAATTAAGAAGCATAAAATTTGACAAAACTCAACAAGAAATGATGTCAAAGTTGCCAATTGATTTATGCAAGAAGATGAGAAAGCTGATAACTGCTAACATATCAAGGCGACGTGACCCATGCATGAAAGATTACTTGAAGGCAAAGTTCGATAGTCTGACAGCAATTGATTAATTGATTCATGACTATTGTCACAAGTACTAAATTTTTTATTTTAAAAAATTATGTTAATAAAAAATTATGTTAAATAATGTGGCATTAATTAATTAATTAGTAAGATAACACATTTGACTCACTTGGATCTTGTAAAGAATTAATAACTACTCAATTAATGACATATCATTTAAGATGAAATTTAGAATATTTATCATTAGTCTTGATTTTATTTACATGACAATTATCAGTGCACATATTTCTCCTTTTCATTTAAAATTTAAATAAAAATAAAAAATTAGCCCATATAAATTTTATTTTATAATTTTTCGGACAATCAATCAAGGACTCATTTATCAAATACATTTTTACTAAAGTGTGGGGTCATTTTAACCATTAAAGCACTCGCCACACTAATGTCTTTATTACCAAAATATCTATTAAGAAAATTACTTTCAAGGATAAAAGAAAAATAAAAAATAAAAAATCACCTTATGAATGATACAAATTTTTTCATGAATGTGAATGGCTGACAAAAGAAACGCAAGATCTTTTTTAAATTTTTTTTAATCCAATATCTAAACGGATGATTTAATTGTAAACCCTTCAACAATAAATTCCATAATTTGTTGTCTCAAATTTTTAGATTCATTGGATTTGCTTGAGCACAGTCAAAGTTGTACTTTTTCATGGATTTGACAATCACCGTAGTTAACCTTTAATATTTGCATCAATCGATAATATTTACAGTTAGAAAGATTGATCACATCCCTTGTGCTTTTACCATTCACTGTTGTAATGGAGGGATGATGAAATACGGGAAGTAACGAAGAAGAAGATTAGTACAACAAATAATGAGGGTCATTTTTAGAATTTTGAAGGGTTTATAGAGTATAATTTTAATTTTTAAATTTATATGATAGTTTTGTTTAGAAAATAAATGTGGAGAATAAAATTATGGGTTCAAACAGCCACACTTTTTTACTTTTTTCATTTCCAAATACCATTTTTACAACAAGCTACCCAAATCGGATTCGTATTCACCAAAAACTAACAATAAAATAAAGATAAAACAAAACTATGTTAGCACGTTTGTGTACAACCCCTCTTTTATTTTTTATGATTGGACCCTTACTTACTTTCTTATTAATAATTTATTCATAAATATTATGATAATATCAATTTCTCATTCTTCTTTCCCTCTCCTCCATTTTCTACCTAATATTTTCCATTTAATCATTAATCAGCCACTACTCATCAACTCATTTCGGGGGGAAAAAAGAAAATCATTAATCAACCAGTTGTAATTAAGAAGAGCCAACTTCATTGCAGCCATTGGTCTGTTCCCTTAACTATTATGAAATTCATTTGTTCTATGGCAGCAAGAGCTTGACCATTAAAATTATTTTTACTATATACACCCCTGTTAATATCAAAATTGACCATCAAATTGACTATTATGTCCTATGTTGACACATTTATTAATTTAGAAAGTATCTTGGATGGCTGAGAAAACTCCAATTTATAGAATTCTTTTAGTTTTCTAAATTAAGCCCATTTTTTCTCAATTCTTTTAGTCGCAGAACCCAGTTTTCCAGATCTGGTTCTGTAAATGTACTGCAACAATAATTAATTTCGAGTACAGACAGTTGAGGCTGCAGGGTTTCAATTAGATTTGTACAATAGAAGATTGTTATTCAGAGCAGCGGCGATAGAACCCCAAGATGGATTGATTATCAAATCTCCCGTGCCTATGCGCTTTTTTCTAGTTGTAAAAAGGTTCAATGAGATGGGAATAAAAACATTTTTTTTTTCACATTTGAATATAATAACTACGGAGCCACAAACTTGTAGATTTTTATTTGTCAAAAAAGGGGATTTGGACTTTGGAACGAAGAAAGGTTTTAAAGAGAATCAAACTTGTCGCCTTCGTAATTTTAAGTAATGGTAAATTTATAAAAATAAAATTGGGGTTTCGATAGATGTTAGTGGCATGCCAATAGTGTTGGTGAATTTGTAGGAATATAGAGACAAACAAGGGAAAGAAATAGAAAGGTTTGATGTGTGTGTATACACTTTCCTTTAAGGTTTTATTTGCCCTCACCACACTTGATTTGCTATAGAGTTGAATGGCAAATTACCTCCAAGATACAACAAACTTTAAATACAATCTTTAGCAAATGAAAATTGTATTCTCAAAACAACATCTTTCTTAGAATCTATAAATCTGTATATATAGAATTGTAATTCATTGTTTTCTTTAAGAAGAAGGTGTCTTTTTAGTGAAAGATCACAACCATTTACTATGGCACACATTCAAAAGACCAAAAACTCTTCAAAAAGACACAATTCGTTTTGAAATTTAACTGTCTCAGGAAATAAACGGTTAGCCGATTGAAGTTATCGGCTCACAGTTAGTTTCCAGTGACTTCAATCATTGCCTCTGGATGTTATCGTCACACTGGTAACACAAAACGGTTCACCGTTAATATACAGCATGCTCTCTGGAAATTATCGGCACACCGTTAACATACAACATGCTCTCTGGAAATTATCGGCGCACCGTTAATGCAAAACGGTTTGCCGTTAACATACAACAATAATTTCTATTATTCAAACTTCAATATTTACAAATATTACAATCTCTTTTATAATCCCCCACTAGATTGTAATATTTTTCCAGATTTATCAATGATCAACTTATACATACAAGAAGGTATCTTTCGATTTTAACCTTCAATTAGTGAATATAATTCAAAATATTTACAAGACAACAGTGTGCTCAGCATTAAACTTTGTCTCTTAAGTAAATATCGGAAAAATATCACATATAAGCTATCCCAGATTTTAAATTATGTTCTAATTATTTAGCACTATTCCGCCCTTGTGCTCTATCTTGGATTCATGAACATTTACAAGATTAAACCATGATCTTGTTAGAAACGGCAACATTTCTTAGGTTCACTTAGGTGAAAGTTCAATCATATCTTTAGCTACTATAAAACTTGAATTTCATTAAGAACAAATACTCATCCTCAACCACGTAGCTAATTTGCACCGAACATCTCAAATGAGATTATTTATTTTCGGTGCCAAACCAGTCACATAGCAACAATTTGTTATTACCCATTTAACTATAGAATAGTGGCATAACTATTATATAGTTAGGTTACCATCATTGGTGACTTTATCAAGAAAAGGTTTCAATCCCATTCCAATAGATGTATCCTTAACTAAGTCTGTTAAAAGACCTTTTGTTAAGGGATCTGCTAGGTTTTTGTTTGTCCTAACAAATACAATATTAATAACATCATCTGCTATTAACTGTTTGACATATTCATGTCTCACGCTAATATGTCTAGACTTTCCATTATACACTTTGTTATAAGCTCTAGACAAAGTAGCTTCACTGTCACAGTACAAAGAAATAGATGGCATCGGTTGTGGCCACAACTCAATTTCAAACAACAAATTTCTTAGCCATTCTGCTTCCTTGCCTGCAGCTGCAAGAGCAATAAACTCACTTTCCATTGTTGAGTGAGTTATACATGTTTGTTTCTTTGAAGCCCAAGAAACGGCTCCTCCAGCAATTGTAAAAATCCAACCAGATGTGGATTTATTGTCATTTGTATTGGTTATCCAACTAGCATCCAAATATCCTTCAAGTACTTCAGGATAATTACTATAAAACAAACCCAAATTAATGGTTCTTTTAAGATAACCAAATATCCTTCCAATTGCTTTCCAATGTTCAATGCCAGGGTTACTCGTGAACCTAGACAATTTGCACACCGCAAAAGCTATATCCGGCCTTGTACAATGCATAACATACATCAAACTACCAATAGCACTAGCATATTCAAGTTGTGCTACTGCTCAGCCTGAATTCTCTAGTAATTTAATACTAAAATCATATGGAGTATTAGCTTCTTTGAATTTCAAGTGATTGAATTTAAGAAGCACTTTCTCAATATAGTGAGATTGACATAACGAGTAACCCTCACTATTTTCCTTTACTTTTACTCCTAAGATTGTATCTACTTCACCAAGATCTTTCATCTTAAATTGTGAAGTTAAATACTTCTCTGTATCATTTACTCCTTCCATGTTTGTTCCAAAGATAAGCATGTCATCAACATACAGGCATATAATCACACCAAAATCATTTGTGAACTTAGAGTACATACATTTATCAGCATTATTATGCTTAAAAATATGAGATAAGATTATTGAATCAAACTTCTCATGCTATTGTTTTGGTAATTGCTTTAAACCATAAAGCGACTTGACTAACTTGCATACCTTTTTCTCATTTCCAAGCAAAACAAAACCTTCAGGTTGTTCCATATAGATTTCTTCATCAAGATCACCATTAAGAAAAGCGGTTTTAACATCCATTTGATGCACATACAAATTGTTCAATGAAGCAATTGCAAATAACATTTTAATAGATGTTAATCTTGCCACCGGAGCATATGTATCAAAATAATCAATCCCACTTCTTTGCTTAAACCCTTTGGCTACAAATCTAGCTTTAAAAGTTTGCAAAGAACCATCACTATTGTACTTTCTTCTAAACACCCATTTGTTGCTAATTGGTTTAGATCCTGGAGGAAGATCAACCAAGATCCATGTTTGGTTCGACATGATTGAATCTATTTCATCATTTACCACCTCTCTCTAAAAGGAAGTGTCTCTAGAAGACATAGCTTCACGGAATGTCTTTGGATCTTTCTCAACATTTAACAACAATGGCACTTTATTAAGTACATTCTTTCTATCCCCTTCAACTAAGAAGAGTAATGCTTGTGATGAAATAAAATCCAGTGCTAAATTCTTTTCTTTCCTTTCACGTTGACTTCTCCTTGGTTCAAAAGATGTCATAGACTCTTTCCTTTTATTAATATTTGTGGAGATACCAGGAGTATTGTCACAAGATTGATTAATCATAGATTCTAATTCAACATTAGAATTATATTGAAATTTATTTTCAATAAATTCAACATCTCTAGATTCTACAATCACATTAGAATTTAAATTTAACAATCTATAAGCCTTGGAATTTTCAGCATATCCCACGAAAACACTTTTTATACCTCAAGCACCTAACTTTGATGATTTAGGATCATTTAGTTTATAAAAAGCTAAACAACCCCAGACCCTTAAATACATCAAATTTGATTTTCTTCCTTTCCAAATCTCATAAGGAGATACATGTGTTTTTAAGGATGTAATTCTATTATGAATGTGACATGCAGTGAGTAATGCTTCCCCCCATAGATTATTTGGTAGTTTTGCATTAAGAATCATAGAATTTATCATATCCGTAAAGATTCTATTTTTCCTTTCAGCTAATCCATTTTGTTGATGAGTAAATGGAGCTGTTCTTTAATGAATAATTCCATGTTCTTCACAATAATTATCGAATTCATTTGAGAAATATTCACCACCTCTATCACTTCGAACCATTTTGATTTTCTTATCTTTTTGGTTCTCAACTTCAGCCTTGTAAATTTTGAATTTATCAAAGGCTTCATCTTTAGTTCTAAGTAAATACACATATGTGTATCTTGAACAATCATCAATAAAAGTGATAAAGTATCGCTTACCTCCTCTTGTTAAATTGCTATTATACTCACAAATATCGGTATGTATCAAATCCAATATTTGAGTATTTTGTTCGGCTTTCGAAAAAGGTTTCTTAGTTAATTTAGCTTGGATGCATATTTCACACTTATAATTATGGATAATATTAGTACAATTAATTAATCCATGCTAGCATATATTTCAATGATCTAAACTTTAAGTGTGCTAATCTGGCATGCCAAAGATCACAAGACTCAACAATATAAGCTAAATTGATATTATTATTATTAATGCTGAGTTTGTACATCCCATCACAAGAATACCCTTTCCCAACAAACATTTCATTCTTTGATACAATACAATTACTACCCTCAAGTACAATTTTAAGTCCATGCTTACATATACAACTAGCAGAAACAAGATTCTTCCTAATGGAAGTTACATGAAAGACATTATACAAAGTAACTTTCTTTCCAGAAGTGAAGTTAATCTCAACTATTTCCTTTCCTGCTACCATGGCGGCATTATTGTTCCCCATGAAAACCATTTGTCCTTTCTTTTCTTCTTTGTATGATAAGAAAAATTTCTTATCATTACAAACATGAATGGTAGCATCTGAATCAAGCCACCACTCGCGGGACTTAGTTTCAGCCATATTAGTTTCAGTAATCATACCAATTTGCATCTCGGAAACCATAACACAAATCTCTTCAACTTTCTCCTCAATGACATTGGCTTTTTGAGTATTTACTTCCTCCCTTTTCTTTTTAAATCCACATTCACTTTGGCGATGGCCTTTCTTTCCATAAAAGAAACAATTTCCAGAAAACTTTTGTGTGCTATTGGACTTTTTGAATTTCTTGTCATTCTTGACTTTGAAATTCTTTGAAAATTTACTAGCTTCAACAACATGAACCTTAGTAGAATCATTCTTATTCTTGGAATCTCGAGACCTTGTCTCTTCTTCAATTACCAAGTGTTTTTGTAATTCTTCTAAAGTTATGTTTTTTCTACTATGTAAAAGTTTCTTTCTATAACCATTCCAACTTTGAGGCAATTTAGCAATAATAGCCCCAACTTGAAATGATTCAGAAATTTCAACTTTTAATTCTTGAAGCTTAGTAACAATGATTTGTAATACATGTATTTGATCAAGAATGGATTTTGTGTCTACCATGACAAATTCAAAATATTTAGAAACAAGAAATTTATCCATACTTTCTTTCTCTGTTTTATATTTGTACTCCAGTGCATTCCATATTTCAACAGGAGAAGACATCGAGTTGTAGAAATCATATAGCCTGTCTGAGAGATTGTTGAGTATGTGACCTCGACACGTCACTTCATCATCTTTACGTTGTTTCCTTGCAGCCTTAACAACTTCGGTATCATCTTCGCTTGATTCTGGAAAAGGT
Source organism: Luvunga scandens (assembly GCA_030449905.1). NCBI lineage: Eukaryota > Viridiplantae > Streptophyta > Magnoliopsida > Sapindales > Rutaceae > Luvunga > Luvunga scandens. The sequence goes on along the minus strand of JASUUG010000848.1, from coordinate 157,527 downwards.
TCTAATTTTGGATCAAGAATATATGCTATTTTGAGAACGGTTAGAAGAAAGAATAATTTCCCTTTCCAACGAGTAAAATTAGTGCCATCAAAACGATCAAGATGGATACTAGGATTTAGGAATGAAGACAGAGTCTTTTCAGCTTCCATTACAAACAACAAAATAAAACCTTAAAGATTGTTGGTGAATTTTTAGCAATATGGAGGCAAACAAGGGAAAGAAATAGAAAGGTTTGAGGCATGTGTATACACTTTCCTTTAAGATTTTATTTACCCTCACCACACTTGGTTTGCTATAGAGTTGAATGGCAAATTACCTCCAAGATACAACAAACCTTGAATACAATCTTTAGCAAATGAAAATTGTATTCTCAAAACATCTTTCTTAGAATCTATAAATCTGTATATATAGAATTGTAATTCATTGTTTTCTTTAAGAAGAAGGTGTCTTTTTAGTGAAAGATCACAACCATTTACTATGGCACACATTCAAAAGACCAAAAACTCTTCAAAAAGACACAATTCGGTTTGAAATTTAACTGTCTCAGGAAATAAACGGTTAGCCGATTGAAGTTATCGGCTCACATTTAGTTTCCAGTGACTTCAATCATTGCCTCTGGATGTTATCGGCACACCGGTAACACAAAACGGTTCACCGTTAATATACAAACGATCTTCTAAAATTATCGACGCATCATAACACAAAACGGTTTCTCGTTAACATACAAAGATACTTCTACTCTGAAATTATCGGTAAGACCGTTAACACAAAACGGTTTGCCGTTAACATACAGCAACAATTTCTATTATTCAAACTTCAATATTTATAAATATTACAATCTCTTTTACAAATAGCACCATGCTTTATTGTTTTCACTTTTCAAATATTTTTCATTTTATTTGCATAACAATTATTATGGCGCACATATTTTCCCTTTTTATTTAAAATTTCAATAAAATCAGATAAAATAAAAAAAATATGGGATCACATAAATTTTATTTAATAATTTTATCTTTTCATTAAAATTATTTTTACTCTATACACTGGTATTAATACCAAATCAGACCATAACTAAATTCTGTTCTATTTATTTGTTTTCTTAAAACACATCAATAAAAAAAAAAATTATCATACAACTAGCCAGTCCTATGTTGACACAATTATCAAGCTAGAAAATATCTTGGATAGTTGAGAAAACTGCAATTTATGGAATTCTTTAATTTTCTAAATTAAACCCCTTATATTTTTTCTCAATTCTTTTTTTCATTTTTAGTAGCCATATGCTCATATTTATATTTCCTCTAAAACAACTACCCCAACAAATCTTTTTAATGATTGATTTATTTTTTTTTTATTCAGCAACTTTGTTATTTTTTTTCAATTGTGCCGTGCTATTTTCTTTCAGCGACATTTTCCTAGTAAATAAACCTCACTTCTTTTTAAACAGATAATTCATTAATTTTTTTTTTCAAAAATAATTGCAATGCCCTTAATCCTAAATTATATTATGAATATTTTTTAATTAAAAATTTCGTTAAAATATTGATGTGCAGAGTATAAATAGTCCCTCCCTATTTTTAATTATCAAACGCACCAAGATAACAAAGGCAAATCAATAAGTTATTAAATTGATAACAAAGGCAAAGACAATAACAGACAGATAATCATGAAAAACACCTCAACAAAATAACCATACAGCATACAGCATACAACATACAGCAAATTAAATTGAAGCCTGATACAAATATTAAAAAGAGTGAAAACTAAAGACAGAGACATACTAATCGCGGCTCTCGTTTACAAGCAGAAAGCGAAACGATATTAGTAGCAAGTAGCAACCATTTATTCTTCAAACTTGGTGTTGTCCAGTAGCCACATTGGGGGCACGGTACCAGAGAGTACTCTCTGCAGAGTTCAAGAGTGACAGCTTCAGGGTTTGAACTGAAGCATCAATGGAGGATTATTATAAGAACACTCAGAAGAAGAGCGTTGGCTTTTCCTGGAATCTCCATGATGAATCTCAAAAGTGGACATATAGAGGAGGTTTTTGTTTTTAGTTAGATGCAGATCCCTCCAGCTCCTCCACATCTGGCAGTGAACTTTGATTATTTTCTTTGTCTCTCTGACTTTGCCTCCGCTTTTTGTCATGAAAGTAAAACCAACAGCGCGTCTACATTAATTTAAGAAAAACAAATTATTACTAATCGTAATGATCACATAGTGGAGTTATACAGTAAGGGTTAGCGCAATTTAATAAAGTGCGGAACCTTTATTGGAAAAGCATTATATATATATATATTTCAAGAAAGTAGAGACACATACTGAAAATACATCAAATTGATTACTCTAGCTACCTACCATGAATTCTTTATCATTTTTTGGCCCCTCAAGAAGCGTATACTCCTTCATGAGCCTATGGGTCTTTATTGGTTCTTTGCCCGATTCTGGGTCATTCCTGTTGTAAGCCAGTGACCTCTCAGTAGCTATTTTTCTATCATCTCTATTGCCGGTAACAAAATTGAGCTTCCCGGTCTTCTGAAATCCACCTGTAGCTATTCTGTCATGAATTAATTTCCTTTTATATTTCTTCTGTATGCGTGAGAAGAAGTACATGTTCCCGTCACCAAAATCATAAGCTTTATCTGAAATATTTAATTAATAAATAAAAATTTCGATGATGAACAACAGATCAGAAAGTAAGTTACTATATATAAACATCATATGTGAAGACTAGTTACTTTTGAGCTTTGAAGGTTCATACTGATATACATCTACTTCTGGAATAAGTGAAAAAATGAGGCCGTCAGTTGAACCAGACACCTTCCCAGCTAGATAATGGCCTGCGAGTACCTTAGCTGTCGGTTTGAATTTAATGCCGAGAAGTTGCATCTGTCTTCCCCAGTCACGATTATGATCAGCTTCTTCGTTGATGTTTTGAGACGATGATCTACCCATCATATTGTGCATATTTTGGTAAGAGTTAGAAGAAGAAAGTTCAAGAGTGGAGGCAGCAGGGTTTGAATTAGAGCTGTATAATGGAAAATTATTACTCTGACCAGTGGCAATCGAACACCAAGATCCATTGATTATATCTGTCATATTTTGGCAAGAGTTAGGAGAAAAAAAGAGGGCTTGTTCAAAAGGGGCGGATGCAGGGTTTGGAGTAGAGTGTAATGGAGGATTAAAATTAGGTCACGGAATGAACACATTTGACTGATCCACACAAGATCCAGTTTTTGGCATATTTGGGTAAGAATAAGAAGGAAGCGTTTGTTCAAGAGTGACAGCTTCAGGGTTTGAACTTGAGTGTATCAATGGAGGATTATTATAAGAACACTCAGAAGAAGAGCGTTGGCGTTTCCTGGGAACACGAGGATGAATCTCAGAGATGGACATATCGAGGAGGTTTCTGTTTTTATAATATGCAGATCCCTCCGGCTCCTCCACATCTGGCAGTGAACTTTGATTATTTTCATTGTCATATACTTCATTTTCACTCTGACTTCGCCTTCGCTTCTTGTCATGAAAGTAAACCCAACAGAGCGCCTGCATTAATTTAAGAAAAGCAAATTAAAAAATATGTACAAAAGATAATTACTAATCGTAATAATAACATATTGGAGTTATACAATAAGATTTCCAGCAATTTAATAAAGTGCGGAAGTTATACACATATACTGTCTATATAAACAGAAAATTTTCAATTAAGGGTTACTGCAATTTAATAAAGTGCGGAACCTTTATTGGAAAAGCATTATATATATATATATATATATATATATATATATATATCTATCTACCTATCTCAAGAAAGTAGAGACACATACTGAAAATACATCAAATTGATTACTCTAGCTACCTACCATGAATTCTTTATCATTTTTTGGCCCCTCGAGAAGCGTATACTCCTTCATGAACCAATTGGTCTTTATTGGTTCTTTACCCGATTCTGGGTCATACTTGTAGTAAGTCAGTGACCTCTCAGTAGCTATATTTCTATCATCTCTATTGCCGGCAATACAAGTGAGCTTCGTGGTCTTCCAAAATCCACCTGTAGCTATTCTGTCATGAATTAATTCCCTTTATATTTCTTCTGTATATGTGAAAAGAAGTACATGTTCCCTTCACCAAAATCATAAGCTTTACCAGAAATATTTAATTAATAAACAAAAATATCGATGATAAACAACACCAGATCAGAAAGTAAGTTACTATATATAAACATCATTTGTGATGACTACTTACTTTTGAGCTCTGAAGGTTCATATTGATAAACATCTACTTCTGGAATAGGTGAAAAAATGGGGCCGTCAGTTGAAGCAGACACCTTCCCAGCTGGATAATGGCCTGGGAGTACCTCAGCTGTCGGTTTGAATTTAATGCCTTCAACTTCCTTCCATGTTCCCCGGTCCGGATTATGATCAGCTTCTTCGTTGATGTTTTGAGACGATGACATTGCTGACTCTGGAGCCATAGGTGCGAATTAAAATCACTTCAGCTTTGGGGCTTGTTGTAGTATTGGTTTTGATTTTGATAGGGTGAATAGAAGAGTGAACTTTTTAATGAGCCATGACAACTACAATTTGATTTCATCCTGATTATAACTTACTTCAGCATGGTTTACATACGTATATAGACGAAAAGTTTTAGCCGTCCTCTTTCCTCATTAAATTTTTTTAAATTATGAATTATTGAATTTCCGCAAGATAAATAGCTACTTTTTTCTTAATATTTCTTTTTTCTTTTCCTGACATCAAATAAACATTAATAAAAAAAAAACTCAAGGACAAAATAGTTACCATTTTTTTTTAAGAAGATTAATTTAAGAAAGTACTACAGTATAATGAACAATGTAGGAAAATAAATAGTAACAACCAAAACTTTTGGAAGAAACTGGCAATCTGGCTTTTGCCATACTGCTGAGGCCCCTGTTGTGAAGAAAGACAAAATCGGGCTATAAAAGTCAATGATAGCAGATTTTCTAATTTGATTTAAATTCTACACCTTCAAGTCTAGATTAATTGAATTCCAAAAATAAAAAAAGTCTAGATTAATCAATTTGGGACCACTTTCCTAAGAGCCAAAAGACCATATGGATCCTTGTGAATTAATATATGAAATGTACACGCCCAAGGGAAACTTCTTCCATAAATGATATGAGAACGATGGGTTGATTGTCAATGTAAAACTACCCAACATGTGAACACTATCAAATTCAAAGTTACTTTTCTAATTATTCCGCGGAGAAAACTAAAGTTTACATTTGATTCTCATTTCTCAAATTCATTTGTCACAATCATAACTTACAGACGCGGCAATCTTGCATGAAGATTCCTGGAAGTTGCTTGCGATTCAAATAATTTTCATTTGGACAAAAACCATCAATAATTTTCAAACCCAAAAGATACTTATAATATTTTTCCCCATAACCCATCCATCAAAAACTTTTTTCATTTATTGTAACTTTGCAATTTCCTTATAAGATACTTGGAACTGCCAATATCTTCTAATTATTCTTTTAAAAATAATCTCTGTTGCATGCGCAATTAACAAATCAGTAATCTACCAATGGGCCTTTGGTCCAATGGGAGAGCCCTTGTACTTATAATTGTGAGAGCAAGGGTTCAAGCCTGTATAAAAATATTATGAAAGTTAATTTCAGTCTCCCTCAATTATCATATAATTGAGTGGAGGTAGTCTCTCCCTTGAGGTAATCTCTCCCTTACAAAATGTGACAAAATGTGAGTGGAGTAAGCAGCCCTCGAATATTTGAGAGGGTTTAAAAAATGTTTGGGCAGTACTTCAGTATGTAAATATATAGCGGAGAGTGTCCTAAATGCATAGTTTAATTGTAAATATTAGTTGTAATTATAACAGTATCTGTATACATAATTAAAAACAAAAAAACAAAAAACAAATCAGTAGTCTGAGTTCGGCGTATTAACAGTCTTATCAAGTAATCGTTTTGGACTCGAATTCAGAAGCTCTGCACTGCCCTTGGGTAATTCACCTGCTTAAAAATATTGTTTTAAAAATTTCAATAACTACATGCCCAAGCCCAACAAATCAGTTTGACATGCCGTTTGTTTTTTTTTTAAAAAAAAAGGGGTCGACCAACACATTAATTTTGGCGTAATGACTTTGATGTAATTGAACATTATTAGAAAATTAATAAAGAGTAGAGAGCAACGAGAAAGCGTAATTAAATTAACCAACTTGATTATTAAATCTCTAGTCTCTAGCACCGTTCCATTAATCCTCTTATGGATCGCACGGTCCCATCTTGTCATGTTTCCGTCTATGCATAATAGATTCATTTACCATATGAAATTAATCAATTTGAATATATATTCATTAATCTTGAATTTTTAGTAATTTTGTTTGATTTTCAGAGTATGATATGTTTAACGCGAGGCTTTGGACACAGCTATTATAAACTTGTTCAGTTTAACAAATATAATGTAATCTACGGTATGATATAAATATTTAATTATTCTCTTAGAGAGAAGTAAATTAATTAAAATTTAAAAAAAGTATGTAAAGATAATATTTTATATTTTATTATGTAATAATATTAGAATCTTAAAGTGGTTTTGATACTGTTTTCATTTTATTATTTTGTCCTTTAAAAATGACACAATCTAAAATTTGTTTGGTTTACTTGTTTTTCACTAGTATTTAATTCTAATAGAGGATGATTTGTTCTCATTTTTCGACAGAAAAAAGGTGAAAAATAGGAAAATGGTGTTGTTTGAATTTTTATTCTTCAAATACGTCCCACAAACGCACTTGCCCAATTAGAAAATCGAAAACCTATCACTTATTATATGGGTGAATGACCAATATTTACTTAATAATAAAATTTTGTCTGTTTAAGAGTTTGAATTTTTCTTTTTCTATAATGGTAGCGTATTATTTTTAGTAATTTTTAAAGAACTTTAATATTCTCTAAAAAAATATATTTTATCTCATTGTTATAAAATAAAAAAGTTACAATAGCAAAGAATAAATAAAATATATAATGATTTAAAAAATTAGTTTGTTAAAAATTTTTCATTATGATGTTTTTTTTTCACTCTCATTTAATGTCTTCACTTTTTCACACAAATAATTAAATACTTTTTGACTTTTTTAATTTTCAAAAACTATTTTAAAGACATACATATTTTCATTTTCACTAAAAATTAATTATTTCTAATTTATAAAATAAAAACAAAGATATCACGTGAAAAAAAATACTTGCGTTTTAACCTAAATTAAAATATTATGTTTCACTTATTTGTTAAATGATAAATATAAAATTATTATATTTTATTATTTAATTTAATTTAATTTTTTATTTTGTTTATTTTCTCAGAATTCTAACGTAAATAATTAATTAAAGAAATATATTTGAAAATGATTGTGCGAGACAGCACATGCCGACCCGGGCCCTCATCCCAGCTGAAGCTTTGTCGTTGCCATGTCTTTTCACTATTCACATATGTATCATGGCAGACATTGGTAGCCAATTAAGGGATGAACGATACTACTCTGCCAAGTAAATCTTGACACGTGCGCTCTTTCCCCCTAATTATTCTGCTGTCTTATTTTTTTCACTATTTAGAAATATTTAATTTCAGCCCCTGTGAAAGAAGTTAATGTTATTATCTTTCTTTTATTTTTTTACATTATTTATTTATTTATTTTACAACAAAGAGTGAAAATGACCAGTGGGGACAGGAAATATTGTTAGGTTCTACGTCTGCGATTCACGCGGTACACGAATTTGACAAATTCTACCTGATCACTTTTTAAATAATTGATCAAGTTGTTATATAATGTATATTATCGTGTCAAAAGATATATAGAGATTTGGAAGCATTTGTTTACCATCACTTATGAAGATAGAGCTTTGGAAGCATTTGTTTACAATCACTCATTAAGGGTGTATTTGGAATTAAGATTGGACAGCTGTAACTTAAAAGATACAGTATTAAAATATTTGATAAATAATAATGGTTGTAACTTAAAAGATATGTAAATATGATTTTTTACTTATATGATAGAAAATCTATTATATTTTTAGTAATTTTATCAAAATTATTTTTTAAAATTTATATTTACTATATATTATTAATTTTTGCTTCATAATTATAGTTTTTTTTCTATAACAACTGTCGCTTAAAAACTACAGCCCCTCAATTCCAAACGCACCCGAACTTATTGCTTTTTAGATTGTTTGATCTGAATTATACGTGCATTATTAGCTTAGAAATACATTGACTATCTCTTTTTTTTTCCCTTAAAATATGACACGTTTGCATAATTAATTGAAAGGAAAGAATGAACGTACAGTTAAATTATGAACAAATTGGCACATAATATCTTAGGATTCATGTCGAATCACCTTATTTTAATTTTATCATATTAGTAGACTTATGATAGAGGGAGTTTAGAGTTTAACCTTTAACTTTGACTGTGAAGTATGAAAAATCAAATAATCTTTTTTTTCTAGTTTTTCAATAATAATAAATAATAATTCATCATTAATTATTTCTTATTATGTATAAATTGACCAATCTAGAATTGGATGTTAACATATTCTTCTATTTCTAATCATTTCAAAATTTAATATAAACTTTAAGAAAAAAAATCAATTTGTAATAAAGTGTCATAAATATAAAAAAATGAAAATAGAAAGTCAAAATTGTAATGCGAAAAAAAAAAGACAACTTTTTATTTGTTTTAATCACGGCATTTAAATATGAGAATCACATGTTGATTGTCATCAAAAAACTACTTTTACAATTGCAATATGTAACCACTATCAAAATCAAAGGTATAATAATTCATGGACCCATGCATCTGTATTTCTAATTATTCCGCGTAGAATGCTAAAGTTTAACGTTGGATTATTTCTAATTATTCCGCGTAGAATGCTAAAGTTTAATGTTGCATTCTCAAAGTCATTGTCAGGTGATTTGACCATTTCAATGAACAATGCTCAATTTTCTTTTTGACAGAGCGCAAAAATTACTTGAAGATTCCGGGAAGTTGCCTGAAGTTCAAATATTTTTCATTTGGACAAAAACCATCAATAATTTTCAAACTTAGAAGATACTTATTTTTTTCGCCATAACCCACCCATCAAAAATTTTTTCATTTAGTGTAACTTTGTAATTTTCTTAGAAGATAGTTAGAACTGCCAATATCTTCTTGTTATTGTTTTAAAAATCTCAGTTGCATGCCCAATTAACAAATCAGCAGTCTCAGTTCGACAAATTAAAAACCAACACACACACACACACAGTAGTTTGATGACTTTGTAATTGAGCACCAGGAAATGAAGACAAAAAGTAACACACTTATGAGTTATGACAATCATTGCCGATGATATCATAGATGTAAGTATTTAGTGGCAATTAATTTATTAATAGTCTTATCAAGTAATTGTTTTGGACTAGCATTCAGGAGCTCTGCCCCGCCCTTAGGTAATTCCTCTGCGCAAAAATATTGTTCAGAAAATCTCAGTAGCATGCCCAACAAATCAATCACATAATGATTTGATGAAATTCTAATCGAACATCAGCAAATGAAGACGAGAGGGCAATGAGAAAGCATGACTAACCAGTTTGATTCCTTTTTGGCACCATCATGGATCCTGTCCTCTGTTCAGTTTCATCTCCCATCTTCCATACCGCAAGAGGCTTCACCGAGCTAAAAAACATTTATTTCTTGTCTTGAAATTATACATTGCAAGCAGAGATTAGTTTGCTATGAAAATGGACAGTTTCTTTCAGCGCACAAATCAGAGGAAGCGATACAGTTATGACCATTATACCATGCAGATTATGTCATAAATAGTTGTTTTGTTGCAAAATTAACATGTAGTTATCGAGTAGTCACTTTAAATAAATATATAAAACAGTAATGGTTGAAGTAATTAGATATCCAATATGTAGATTCGAGATACTAATTGAGAATATTGCATATTCCTGACGTTAAAGTAATCATTTGATGTCTAATCTGTAGATTCAAGATATCAGACTGGTGGGTAGTTAGTATGGCGCCACTATTTTTTCAAAGAGGATCATCGCTTAAGACGACAAAAGTAGCCGCCGATGATGCCCAAAGTAGTTTGCTTCAACTGGCTGGTTCGTCAGGTGAGTCGAGTAGACCACTATCTTAAATGGCATGTTTTTATTTTTTTTTTAAGTCTAATTTAATTTTAATTATACCACTTTTGTCTAGCGGTCGATGAGCTGGGGCAAAGGTCTATTTGTGGATGTGCACGAATTTTTTCTGAATAAAATAAATTGATATTATGATGCGGCTGCTTATGAGATTAATTTACAAAGTACTATCGTTGAATAGTTGGTTTTTTTTTTATGGTTCAAAATTCGTTTCAATATACACAGATGTTATAATACAAAATCTATTAACGATCTGAATTTTCAAACATTCAGAGAATAATTGTGATGGGCACATTTTCACACGTAATTGCATTCATGACATCTTCATCTGAGTTCAAAGCCTTCTCTGAATTTCTACTACTTCAAGCATAAGATAATGTATACGTACATGCGCCTTCACTACAATCTTGAGAATTTAGAAAGCACGTAGCTGGGTTTATTATTCTCCTTTTTATGTTACTTAATCATTTGATTTGAATGTTAACTTATTGAAATATGTGCCTGCATGGTTTTTAAGTTTAGAATTCGGTTAAAAAAAAAAGGGAATCTTACAAAGGGAATATTTGAGCCAATTTTCTACTCTCTCATTTGTGTTCGGTACAATTTTCTAAGTAAATGTACCTTAGACCTCTACACGATGTCATCGTTCTATCAAATTGCTAAATTGATAACAACCAATTATCTAAGGCAACTGTCTAACTTTGTCTGCGTGTATTAATGCTCTAATATACTATTTAAAAAAGTTATTAAATCGTATGGTTTAATAGTGTAATGATACTATACTATTAAATAGCATCGTTTAATAGTTTTTTGAACCTTAATAAAGTTTAGAATCATGAATCAGATCAACACTAAATATATATATATATATATATATATATATATATATATATATATATATATATATATATATATATATATATATGTATATATATATAGATATATATATATACATATGTATATGTATATATATGTATATATATATATATGTTTATGTATTTGTATGTATATGTATATGTATATGTAGATGTATATATATATATATATGTGTGTGTGTATGTATATATATATATATATGTGTATGTATATATATATATATATGTGTATGTATATATATATATATATATATATATATATATATATATATATGTATGTATATGTATATATATACATATACATATTTATATATATATTACAGCCAATCGATGATGAACCGGTTGCTTTGTGTTTGCTTCGCTTAGATATAAATATACAAATATTGGTTATCATTAAATAGTTATTTTAGTCTCGAAATTTCTTGAAAATGGAATGAAAGGCACTACATGAGAAAATTTCCCCACCGTACTTATATTATATGTCTGTATGCTCAATTTTAGTTCCTACAATTATTAAACCCCTTCTTTCAAGTATGATAAAGACAGTAAAATTCACTAAAATCTACCATATGGGTTTATTAATTAATTTCCATTTTTAATGTTACTTAACTACTAGGCTTAAATGTTAAATTATTAAGTAATTAAACACCTTATACGTGTCATGTAAACCCAACCTGTGTCTACATAAACATACACATACCTTGTCCCACCTACCCTCCCTCAAATTTTAATTTAATTTTGATATCATATATCATATCCATTGATATTATAATCATCTCTAAGTTGAACGTGCTAATTATTTTATAATTGGAATATAAAAAAAATTAAAAATACAAGCTTGTCCTCCATGTTACTCTAATTTGAATACTAAGAATAATTTGTATATGAATCAAGTTGTTCGATCTCGTCTTCTCTTTCAATGATTTAAATTTTAAACACTGGACATTGATATAACATTTTTGGCATTTCTTGGAAGCAGCGGAATAGCTAGGGCAACCGTCTAATTTGTTAATTTGCACTAATGCTTTTTCTGAATGAAAAAAATTGAATGTTGATGTGGGCGCTTATTTATTAGTTGCTTCCGTTTCAGTTACGACATACAAATAATTACGTATCATTGAGTTATTTGACAGCACTGTAAATTTTTAATCATAATTTAAAGTTGGTTTTTGAAGGCTAATGATTTAATTAGGATTGATAGAATAGAATCACAAATTCACAATTCTAATTTCCTATACCAACTTTGATATTATAATCGTGGTTTTTTTATTTTTGTTATTCTAATTTCTTACCAACAAATATTTATTTATTTATTTATTTTGAGAAGTACCAATACATCTTTAGGACATTGATCCTTTGAAAAAAAGAAAGAAAAACTGTAATTGATTGTGTTACTATGAACTTCGTTGTAAACGTAAGATGAGAACGACGCAACCTTTACTTACATTAACGAACGACAAGGCGGCTTCCGTTGAAGAAATAAAATGCCTTCGATTAGTCCAACGAGGTAAATATTCTTCAAGTCCAAATCGGCTAAATACATAGAAATCCCCACAATGTTGGTAAATATTATTAAATCCCCTCCTTCACAACAACCGTTCCCCAACTCTACCAATTCGTTCCCTGCAAACCAAAATAACAGAAGAAACTTGATGGAAAACGAAGAACAGAACAGTTATGTAAATTTTACAGATAAGAGAGAAAATTAAACAAAGAAGGTTGATTTGAAAGAATCACTCTCTAGATAAGAAACACAGTCTATTAATAATAAAATTATTCTCTGTCTCTTTTCTTTTCATCATTCATTTAAATACAACTAATAAGATAACTACAAAAGACCAATTACAATAAAACTACCACAAACCACTTCTATAATATAACTATAACCGTAAAACTATAATAAACCATACAAAAATAATAACCGAACATTATAGTAAATAATTGGCATATATCATTCCCCCCTCTTAAAAAAAATCCTTGTCCTTAAGGAACCACTTTGGACATTAATCATCTTTTGCACCTTGACCGCTTGCCTCTTCATCTTCCTTGCCGTGAAAATCATCCATCATAAATAATTGAGGACTTTGACACTTGTGACTAGGAGAATATTTTTCATCACAATAATAGCAAAGGCCACGATCTTTACGTTCTTTTACCTCACTTGGAGTCAAACGTTTAAATGTTGATGGAGTTGAATTGCTTGGCTGGGATCCTAACAAACCTTGGGTTGTAGATTGGATTTTAGACCATTGGTTACAGAGGTTACACTTTTCCTCAGTAAGTCTAGCAAGTCCAATGGCTGTTGACAATGACCGAGGCTTCTGCATCTTTAACTCTAAGCGAATTTCATCCTTGAGTCCTCCAACAAAACTACCAACTAAGAAGCTTTTCGGTACATCCTCCACCATCTCAGACAATCTTGTCTCTCAAATTCTTCTTGGTAAGCCAATATGGTAGTTTTTTGTTTTAATTGGGACAAAGCTTCTGAAGCATCATCGAACTCTGTTAGTCCAAATCTTTTAAGAAGGGCTTGTGAAAACTCAGTCCACGAAACTGGTCATTTTGTTTTCATTAGCCAACGAAACCATTGTAATGCAGTTCCTTCAAGATGGAAAGATGCCAATTGCACTTGGTGATCTTCAATAATCTTTTGATAATCAAAGTATTGTTCAGCCTTGTAAATCCAACTATTTGGGTTTTCACCATTGAAGTATGGGAATTTTAATTTTAGTGTTTGGCCAAAGGATGAATTTGTTATTCTAATAGATGAACCAAATTCTCCTGGCTTTGAACTTTGGATGACACCTGCGCTGGTTTGGGAATATTGAGACCTTATCTGGTCATACTTGGTGTTTAGACTTTGAAGTTTGCTAAGAATCTCTTGCATGATATCATATTGATTCTCAAACTTTTCAGTAACAAAGGTTTTGAAATCGGTCTCTTTTTTTTTTGTCTAGTTGCATCAGCCATGAGAAACCTGGCTCTAATACCAAATGTTACGTAAATTTTACAGCTAAGAGAGAAAATTAAACAAAGAAGGTTGATTTGAGAGAACCACTCTCCAGATAAAAAACACAGTCTATTAATAATAAAATTCTTCTCTGTCCCTTTTCTTTTCATCATTCATTTAAATACAACTAATAAGATAACTACAAAAGACCAGTTACAATAAAACTACCACAAACCATTTCTATAATATAACTATAACCATAAAACTATAATAAATCATACAAAAATAATAATCGAACATTATAGTAAATAATTAGCATATATCAAGAACCATGAATCGGCAAAAGCAAGGCCACCCCAAAACAAGAAAAAAACAATAATCACAATACCATCATACCAAGAAGTGATAAATTCAACAAACCCACCACAAAATCTCTTCACCCCATCTCAGTCTTTCTCTCAAGCCTTCTCTTTCATCAAATCCTCTGAGTTTTACAACTTTCCTCCTCCTCCCACTAAACCATCCACCACTTCCCAGAATCCCACTTCAAGGTTTCTTCTTTAAAACTATATATGCTGATATTGTTTTTTTTTTTTTTTATGTGAATTGTGTGTTTGTTTGTTTATTACGGTCAAGGTGGTGAACAGAATGTTGGGACTGCTTCAGCTTCAGCTTCTTCGTCACAGTCTATTCAGAACCGTAATGCAATTCTTGTCAGTCAAAGACAGGTGAGGTTGTTTATTTGTTTATTTAATTTGTATAAAAAATCTAATTTTGTTATGTTCCCTTGTGTTTCTTGAGCCTATTCAAAGAAAGGCTAGTTAAAAATGAAAACTTGGGTTCCAATCTAGCTTATTGGCCATGTGCACATAACATTTTTTTCCCTGTAGCTTCGAGTTTTTTAGAGTTTGGAGTGAACCCCTCTATTTATGTAGCTTGAAGAATTTTTATGACTTTTTTGTAGCGTTGTGTTAAATCTTGGAATCTATGGTGCACTCTCGTTTGCTTTTACAAGTTTTTCTCGTCAGAATGTAAGCATTTGCTTTGACATTTTTTCTCGTCAGAATGAAAGCTTCTTAGGAGTTATGTTAGTGTTCCACTGAACTTGTTAGTTAGTAGTGGTTTAGATTGAATAAATTTTGATTTGCAAAAAATTAGCTGAAGTTTGAAAGTTCTTTTCTCCTTATGCAGAAGGGTAATCCCTTGCTGAAGCATATAAGAAATGTGAGATGGGCTTTTGCTGATGTTGTTTGTGACTACTCATGTGCTCTTTATCTGAGGTTTGAACTTCTAAACAATGTCTTGTCATTTTGTGTAAAAAAAATGAGAATGTTTTTGTGCTATATCTTTCACATCCAATAGTTAAACTACTGATAAAGATGACCTGCCATGCAGTCAGTCTGTTTCCGCTAGTACTATGAATCAGCATAGTCTTTTAGGTATTGGTTGATTGTTGAAGTAAAATAATTGACATGCTCCAAATTGATGGTTTTGCTAAGCTGAAATCCCCTTTAGATCGTACTCGTATGCTTAAAAAGATTGATATTTAGTCTTGCTTGCGCAGCTGCACTTCAGTTCATGATACTTGCTATCCTGTGATATATATCTTTTTGTGCTGCATTTTCATTTTTCATTGGAATTAATAAGTAAAGGATGACATATGTGCCGTGGCATAACTCATCTAGCAATTTATGCGTAAAATAATCTGTTCGGCTTTTGTTAAACATCTTGTTGATATTTGTGTCAATTGCAATTGAAATACGCTCTTATGCACCAAAATTCATCAAATTAATTGTTTGGTACGGTCTTCGGTATCATCTGCTGCATCCAGATTACCTATATTATCGTATAAGGGAATTACAAAAGAACTTTAAGCTACGAGTTGTTTTATGCCATGTTGATGTTGTAAGCATCTCTTGTCAATTGACAATCTTTTCACGCCTTTTTAGGTATTCGACTGGATTAATCATTTTGAATGATATTTGGAATCCATGAAAGCAATAATAAGTTCTGTCATTTGCTTGTTTATTTATTATTTTCAGTGTAGGAGATTAAGGATTTATTGCTTTTTTTCTCATTGGTTTTAGGAGGATGTATAGTTCAGCTTTTCCTCGAAGTTACTAAGACAGCACTGCTTCATGATCGTACCCTGTTATGTGCTTGGAGGTAAATTTTTAATTTTTCTAACTTCCTTTTTTGTTTAGTAAGTAGAAATAAGATTATATCTAAGATATTGTTTGTGGAATTAGGACTTCAACACTGCTGTCACTGTTTGATAACGTTTACTTCTTTTTTATGATGGCAATGTAATAAGATTGTGCATATATTTTCTAAATCTTCTGTTCGACAATGTGCTATTGTGGTTTTTTAGCACTTTTGGGACTTCTTGATGTTTACGAAGCTGGAGTACTTTTTTTGAAGTGACTTGATTATGATAAAAATTAAGAAACATGTTTATTGGCGTTGGACCGGCCAAAATATGGTTTTTTCTGTGACTAAATTTTCAAAATTGTTTGTTTACAGCTTGGAGGAATGCGGTTGCTACTTAGAGACTATAATAAAAGTCTATGAGAACAAGCCAACAGACCTTATCCAAGGCCAAATGGATACCGACCATTTATCATGGGTATCTTAACTTTTGAGGTTTCTCACACTCAAATTTATGTTTACGTTGGCAAAAATCAGATCTTAAAAAACAAATAGATCTTCAAGAACAAATAGCTAGCACGTTACTAATTCCTAGCTTTTTGTAGTGATTAATCTTAGACTCTACGTCTTTTGATGTAGCTAACCCATGCCCTCACAGGTGTTCAGAGTGTTAACAAGACTGATGTTGTCACCCTAGGGTCTACGTTTGGGGTATGCTTCCTAACTTTTTCACAAGTCCGTGTGCTTGGGGGTTGTATTGAAAGTATATGTTCCTATGGGCCTAATGAACATGTGTTTTGCAATCTCTTTCGCATATCATGGATGCATCAATGGAAGACTTCCCTTATTGCCCTAGCATAGGAGAGCGCAAGGTATTCTGTTCATCTTCATATTGGGACATGTCATTTGATGGAATTTTGTCCTTCTATTGTGTGATGCACTTCTGTATGTTGTCATTTGGGTGATTGCTAATAAATTTATGGCAATTCTTGGGGTCTTAAATAAAGGTTTTCATATTATTGAACCTACTTTTTCATTGTGTTCCAATATCAGGTTAAACACTTGCACGACACTTTTCATGAATTGTTTAAGCTTGTAGTTTTCAGTCGCCCTCCTATTCCAAAAACTCCTTCCCAGAAGGATGTTGAACCTTCCTCCATGAATGAAGTAACAGAAGTGGAGAAAGACATAAAAGACATAAACAAACGTATGAAGAAAGAACTGGAATTAACCATTAAGTCAGCCCTATCTGTCACATTTGCCAAGTATGCTGACAAGATGGGTAAGAAGAAAAACAGTTCATCTGAGGTAGGGGAAACTATTGCTTCTTATTCAAGTGCTGAGAATAGTAAGTTTGGTAAATGGACAGCTAAGTGATCGTTCTCTTTCCTTCAAAAATTCACACTAACCTTGAAAACAAGAAATTGAAACGAGAATTGCTAAGAATAGATCATGCATCCTTGCGAAAGAAGCAATGGCCGCAGAACTAACACACTCATTAAAAATGCATATTTACAGGCTTCTCTATCCTCTCTATTTATATGATGTTGAATGAGGTAAGCAAGAAATTCTTTACTTAATTCTATGCACCTAGTAAGATTCTGTACTTAATAGGGTTTAGAAAATCTTGATGTAGGACAAATATTTTTTCCTAGTTCAATTAGGACTTAATTTATATTTTTCTTGTTTAAATTATATTCCTGTGTTTATAAGGAATCATAGTTTTATTAGGAATAGGATAATTCTAGTTGGTATAAATAGGCTTATTATGCTTATTCTATGCATAAGTTTCTTATCAATAACATTCATTATTACTGAGATATTTTCTCTATTTTGAGAGTTTTCTTTCTTGAATTTTCAAGAACATATGCTAGAACGATATCTAGTAACGCCTTCATGTTGCGTCTAGTGGTATCAGAGCTTTTCTCTGTACTAAGCAAAGCTTTCCTGATCATCACCCACCCTTCATACCCAAATCCTCCATTCACCATCCATTAATTCCATCTAGTTCACAAAAAAAAATATTGAACAAACCCGAAACTGCCATTACAGCCGCCGTACGTGGCTATGACCTACCAGTTCTATTGCCTTTTCTGTTGGTTCCCTCCATCAAAAGAACTAGGAGGAGCCGACCATCCAAACCTGACCCATCTCACTGTTGACCGATGAATGACACCGAAAACAGCCGCTGACTGTCGCACCTCCGCCGTTTCGTTTGTTGCAATCGGCCTTGATTCACCAGTCTCTACCACCACCAATCCATTTAGCATCATTAACCCTCTTGTTTCAGCCCACTCTAGCTTTCGATCGCCGGCCCGTTCATCAGAAACCGAAACAACCACCAACTGCAAATTAGATTCAATTTCCTGGCCAAATCACAATGATTTAAGTCAAACCGTCACCACCATCACACTTACCGACCTCAAATCTTCCAGATTCACTTATTGTCGCCCAATTTTCTAATCATCGTTGCAGGTAACAAAATCTTCTTCTTATTTTTAATTCTACCCCATTACTTTTCCTTAATTACAGTATTCCCCTATAGTTTTCTACTTTTTAAGAAAACCCAAAAAAATAAAAAAAAAGCCAAGAAAAATAAAAATCTAATACAAAATGGTTTTCGGAGAAAACAGTACTTTATTTGAGACTCGAATTACAAAGGGGATAGAGTGACTCGAACAATCCCAAACTCATTCAGCAAAAGTATGGCGCGAAACAATGACAGCCCTACAATCAATGCAAGCTTATATTACGGAAAAGGAAGAATCATTACTTGACTTGAGACAAGAATTGAAGGAGATTAAGCTCGCCCAAAGGAGTAATCAAGATGCAAAAGGTATTGACATTCTTGATTCAAGAAATAATTTTAGTGAGCAGAAGAAGACCAATGAGACAAAAGAAGGAGGTAGCTCTTGTAGGAATACAAAAGCTACTCTACATTTTCTAAGTTCCGACAATTCAGATGAGTAGGAAATAAAAGAAGTACGACGAGAAACACATCAGAGTGACTATCGCATCAAAATTGACCTTTCATCATTCAATGGACAACTAAGCATTGAAGACTTTCTTGATTGGCTATCTAACGTTGAACGATTCTTTAAAACAATGGACTTTTCATAACCAAAGAAGGTTAAGGTAGTAACCTATAAACTTAAAGGCACTGTTGTAGTTTGGTGGGACAATCTACAAACTTCTTGCATGCTATAAGGAAAAGACAAGGTTAAGACATGGCATCGCATGCATCACCTGTTAAAGGAACAATTTTTGCCTCTTGATTATGCACAAACCTTGTTTTGTGAGTACAACAATTGTCGTCAAGGAGCTAAAACAGTTGAAGAATATGCCATTGAATTTCAAAGGCTTATAGAACGAAATAATCTCTGTGAAATAGAGGCCTAGATAGTTGGTCGATTCTTAGATGGTCTATGCCTTGAAATAGAGGATCAAGTTAGGTTGCAATTAGTACATACATTGTAAAACGCCATTCGACTAGCTCAAAAGGTGGAAATGTAACTAAAGAAATGAAAAGCTCGTAATCAAGTCGCCTCACGCTCATTCACTCCCGGCCAACAACAAAAGCAGATATATGAAATTAACAAAGGAAAGGCTTCTATAGAAAACTTTGCGTAGCCAACATAAAATCGTACAGGATAAAATATACGGCCAATAAAAGATCCACCTAATAGTAGCAACCCTTATGCAGTTCCACAAGACGACAAATGTTTTCGTTGCTCGAAACCAGGCCATACATCAAACCAATGTCCAGAATGAAGACACCAAACAGTTAATTTGACAACTCATACAGAGGAAAATGAAGAGCTTGAAGATGAACCTTATGAGGATAAGGAAGACATAAATGAAGAGGAAAAGTAGACACATCCAAATGAAGGAGTATCACTAATAATACAACGTTTTCTATACACTCCAAAGAAAGAAGAAGACACTCAAAGGCATAGCATTTTCAAAACAAGATGCACGGTCAATGAGGGGGTATGCGATCTGATTATTGACAGTAGTAATAGTGAGAATATAGTTTCAAAAACTATGGTGGACAAGCTACAACTTAAAACTCACAAACTTCCTTCTCCTTATCGCATTGAATTGATAAAAGATATTGGAGAAACTAAAGTTATTGAGCAATGTTGTATTCCCTTTTCTATCAAAAAATACAAGGATGAAGTAATTTGCGAGGTTGTCGACATGAATGCTTGCCATATACTACTTGGAAGACCTTGGCAATTTGATCGTAATACAGTCCATCATGGGAAAGATAATACATACAGGTTTTATAAAGACAATATGAAGATTATCCTAACGCCAATAAAGTCAAAAGTCAAAGGAACTTATCTTTTAGTGCCAAAAAAGGTAGTTGAAGCAGAATTTGTGCCTGAACAAGTCCAACCATTACTCTCAGAATTTCAAGATGTTGTACCTAAAGAACTTCGTAATAAGTTACCTCTTATGAGAAATATTCAGCATGAAATTGATTTTGTCCATGGGGCTAGCATCAAATTTATTTAAACTAGGGGCAGATGAAATGTTTTAAAATTATTGGGGGCACTTTCAAAGTTTGGCCATTCAAATGGGGAATTTTTAAAAATACTAAATAAAATATATTTTTTTAATATAATCATAAAAAAAAAATTTAAAAGCTAGCTAGGACCGCCTGCCTCAACTGATCCCATGCTAGCTATATGCCTATATGCATACATACATGATGTCAATCAAGCTAGTAACAACAATTTTGTATAATTAAGAAGATTTGTTTAGGTATTGAGCAACAAATTACTGCCAATAACTTAGTATATGCATTTTTATAATTAAAGATTTTTAATTTAATTTTAATAATTAAATTTTGTAAAAAATAATTAAAATAAAATTATGTATGAATATCTATTAAATTTTTTATTAATACCAAATTTATCCGCAACTCGACTGTTTTTAACGGGTGGATTTAAGTGGATTTGTGAGTTTGCAGTTCTATTGCTGTCTTTAGTGGGAAGGAGTGTTGGTGTAGTATCATTGCCTAACAACTGTACCTTTTCGAGTTTTTTTTTTTAAAGTATCATGGTAGTCAACGCCAGGTTATAGAGGAAATCCTTTGGCCACTTAATAAGCTTTAAACCTGTCAATAGAACCATCAGAATGACATTTAGTTCGAAAAATCCACTTTCGACTAATAATATCTTGACTAGAAACAGATGGTCCTAGCTCCCATGCCCCATTATGAACTGGGGAATTATATCCTTCAAACGTCGCTCGATGCCATTTTGGATCTTTGAGGGCTTGAGTCACAATGGTAGGTTCAAGATCAATTATATTATTTTTGGCTCTAATGGTCATTTTATGAATTGGTGCTTGGCGATAGGAAGGCACAAGTGGAGGTAAATTGGGATGCAGATGAGGGACAGGAGTTTTTGCTGTAGAAGTTCTATGAGTTTCAGATACATGTCTCTGCAGAGGTAAACTTGAAGGTACATATTCAGTGGAAGTGATGGAGTTGATGAAGGTGGTTGCAGAGGCAAAGTTGTAGTTGCAGATTTAGGGTTGATGATGGTATTTAGAGGAGCGTCACACAAGGGCAGCTGGGAAGTTGGCGCATTAGATGGTGGGGAGAGTGGCAGTATTTGATTTGGGACGGTAATAATTGGGGGGATCCGTGTATCAATTGTGTTGGGTTGTGGACGTGTGATTGACTGGAAGAGAAGCGAAAGGAAACATCGACTCGAAAAGCTTAAGATGACGAGACACAAAAATTTTTGAAATGGAAGGACCAAAACATAAATAAGCACTTTGAATGAGAGAGTACTCGAGAAACACATGGTTTGGAACCAGTGTCAAGCTTGTGAGAGGAATATGGTCTAAGCAAAGGGTAACATAAACAAACAAAGACTGAGATTTTAGTAATTTGGTGATAAGCCAAAAATCCTTTCATAAGGAGAAGACAAAGCTAACGTGAGAGTGGGCATACGGTTAATTAAGCAAATGGCGAAGGCAAAGGCGTGAGACCAAAATTTTAGAGGAAGTGAGGCATAGGAAGCTAAGGTGAGACTAGTTTCGACAATGTGATGATGTCCCCTTTCGGAATGACTACAATGTGAGATATGCCATGAGTAGATAAAAAATTAGCAAAAGGCCTATATATTCATCGCCATTATCAGAATAAAGTGTGATGATTTCATATTTGAAATCATTTTCCATGATTTTATGTTTGGAATAATTTTCCACAATCACTTTGAACCGAATAAATATATCTTTGATTTGAAATTAATTTTTGTTTTAATGGATAAAACCAAACATATTTGGTAAGTAGTCAACAAAAACAACGTAGCATTTAAAACGATCAGGAGAAACAATAGGTGAAGTTCATACGTCAGAGAAAATAATTGCAAGAGGGTGTGAGGGGATAAGAGAAGAATTAGAAAAAGACAATTTATAACTCTTATCACAATGACATGCACGACAAAAGACTTCTGACGAAATAGAAGAAGATGACAAATTTAATCCATGACAAGAAGCAATATGTTTAAAAATTGGAAGAGCAGGGTGGCTTAATCTGTGATGCCTTTAGGATGAAGTAGTCTTGACACTGAAGAAGGCAAGTAATGGTGTAGATTTAGAACAGCATAATGGCCACTCATACACGCCGTCCTTCGTCTGACCTTTCAATAGGATTGGCCCCGTGCAAAGTTCCTTCACGAAAAAAGAAAAGGGTAAGAACTCAATTGAAACATTATTTGAACAACGAAATATATGTATGTATGTATGTATGTATGTATGTATGTATGTATCTAAAGAATTAAAAAAAAAGAGGGGGGGGGGGGGGGACAATGGCCCTTTTTTGTTTAGTTTGTCAGTCGTAAATGATGGCCGCGCCTCAACCAATTCATGGCCTGCAGCTAAGGTGAAAGTGACTGCCATGGTTGCCACCCGTACAAGAAGAAGGAGAAAAAAAAAAATGCTAGAGTTTTATGGCTTATATCATTGAAGTCCTTAAAGTATCACAAAATTCTTTTTCAGCAGACTTATAACTTATTAAAAGGCTTTTTTTAGTCATGTCTTGAATTTGGTTGAGCTAAATAATAGTTAAGTTTTGGGCCTAATATATTGGGTTTGATAAGTTAAAATAAAAGATTAAATATAGTTTTAGCCAATTAAAAAAAGAAGTTATGGTTTTTTGATTTAAGGTTGGTCTGGACCGGCTTGGTTCGGTTCAATTGAGCCAAACCGGTCAGCTGTCTAAACTAGTCAAAGTTTGACCGATCAATAGCTTACAGTTGATTGGTCAAACTTTTGACTTTGACCATAATTTTTGTAATTTTGGGTAATTTTTTATGTAATTTTAAATTCAAATATTAGTAGGTTTATCTATATTTTAAGATCAATTAATTGAATCAATATGTCGCTAAAGTGACCTCTCTTGTAGAAATTAATTTATTTTAGAATACAAATGCTTTTATATATGTAATTTCTGTAAATATTAATTGGCCCAAAGGAAGGTTCATATTTAATAAAATTACATGTGCACTTGTGGTAATAAACACGTAATGGTTATTTAGTTTTACATGTGAACAATAAATCAGCCTAAAGGAAGATTCATTGTTTGACATATTCTTATTATCAATATTTGATTACTACACCAAGATATCACTTACAAGTTAATATTTTATTCAAAGACAGAATATTAATGGAGCGCCCGGTATTTTAAGATGGTGTTTACCTTTATTTGAATTTATTTTTGTTTTAAAGACTAATATGAGCTTGTTTTATTTATTTGTTGTTCTCTATTTAGTTATGTCTACTGCTAATATTACTGCCAACATTAATTCTATTCCTATGCTAAATGGCTCTAACTTCAAATCTTGGCAAAAAAATCTCTTAATAGTTCTCGCTATCATGGATTTTGATCTTGTATTAAGTGTTGATTCTCCTACATCTCTTATGGATGAGAATACCTTTGATGATAAAAGGAAAATGGAAGGATGTGAGAGATCAAATCGCATGTGTATCATATTCATGAAAAAGGCCATTTCAGAAGCATTCACGGGCTCAATGACTGAGAAAACAACTACAGCTAAGGAGTTTCTTGCATAAATTGAACAGAAGTTTATCAAGAATGAAAAGGCTAAAATTGGTACGCTCTTGACAAGCTTAATTTCAATGAGGTATACGAGTAAAAGCAATATCAAATAGTACATCATGGAGATATCTTATCTTTCTTCTAAGTTAAGAGCACTTGAGCTTAAACTCTCCGAGGACTTCCTAGTGCATTTGGCTTTAATATTCTTACCAACACAGTTTAACCAGTTTAAGGTGAGCTATAATTGTCAAAAAGAGACTTAGTCTCTGAATGAGCTCATATCACACTGTGTTTAGGAAGAGGATGAGCTGAAGAAAGATAAGGGGTAAAGTGTTCACATAGCCTTTACCTCTAAAGGCAAGAACAAGGACAAGAAAAGGAAGAAGGATAAGGAAATTGCAAATACAACACCTTAAAAGAAACAACAAAAGAAACCAAGTGATTTAGAAAGTGCTGGTTTATTTCTTCTGTAGGGCTTAAGGGCATAAGAAAAAACACTGCACTAATTATCATGTATGACGTGCTAAGAAAGGTATGCTTTTTAGTTTGGTTTGTTTTGAGGTTAATTTAACTTTGGTACCTACACACACGTGGTGGATGGATTATGATGCAACCACTTATATCAGTGTGTCTATGCAGGGTTACTTGAGTTGTTGAAAATTTAGATTATTGGTAAAAACTGGATTTTATTTGGATCTTAATAAAACATTTATTGTTTCATCTTTTAGACGGAATTTAATTTCTATTTTCACTTTGAACAAATCTGGTTATTTTTGTTTATTTGGGAATGAAAAATTTAATTTGTTTCATGATTCAAAAATAGTTGGTTCTGCTTTTTTGTTAGGCAATGATAATTTTTATATGCTTGATACAATTGCTTCATTTAATGAATTCTTGCAATTAAGTACATGACGTTTAAAGAAAAAATTAGTCAATGAGAATTTGGCTGTGTTATGGCACAGGAGATTGGGTCATATCTTCAAACGGTGAATATAGAGACTTGTGTCAGATGAAATTCTCGATCCCTTAGATTTAACAGATGTTGACATCTGTGTTAGCCGTATTAAAGGGAAACAAACAAATAAAAGGATCTTTAAAGCCAATAGGAGTTTAGATGTCTTAAAACTTATACATACGAATATTTTTGGGCCATTCCCTGCACTTGCTTGGAATAATCAACAAAATTTTGTGATGTTCATAGGTGATATTTTTAGATATTGCTACATCTATCTCCTCCATGAAAAGGCACAGTCCTTGGACATGTTAAAAAACTTTAAGCTTGAAGTTGAAAACCAACTCAGCAAAAGAATCAAAATCCTCATATCTGACTGTGGTGGTGAATACAATGGTAGATATGACAGTTCATGTGAACAACGTCTAGGGCCATTTGCTAAATTCATAGAGGAATGCAATATAATCTAACAGTACACTATGCTGGGTTTGCCCACTATGAATGGTGTTCCTGAAAGATGAAACAAGACACTTAAGGACATCGTGAGAAGTATGTGTTATTATATTTCACGATTTCACTAGTTTTTTAAGGGCAAAATTTATTCAAGTAAATCAAGTTAAATCAAGCTCAAGACGGTCAATGGACAACGGTACAATCAAGAAATTCATTGCTATAAATCTTGTAAAGCTGGTGTGATTTAATGTATGTATGATTTAGCATTTGGAATAGTTCAAGATTTTGTTTAACAAAGCATTATTTTTCATAAACTAAAAGTTTTATAATTATAAGCTAAGTATTTTATGAAAATTTGTTATTTTTCAAGATATGGATTAAAAATCAAAGTTTTACAATCTTTGATTTCAATAAGTATTGTTTTAAATTCTAGATTTAGACTTGTTTGCAAAAATATAAAACGTTTTGTGCCATAATATAATTTTTAAAAGTATTTGATCATCTTTTAATTTTTAAAAGTTTTAAGGTCAAATTATAAATAGCAAAAATATGCTTGGAAGACAAAAAGTAAGTGGCTAGCCACCTGAGAATTAGCGGCTAATCGCCTAGGGCAATTTTTTAAATTTTAGAGCTAAATTTATAACGGTAAATTGCCAAATCAAGAGGCTAATTGGTTATTCTCTGAAGGTTAATAATGGCTACTTTACTTATCAAATCTATATAAACTCAAATCAAAATCAAATCTAACAAGTTTTTCAAACTAAAATAAATTCGTACAACATTTCTTGAGCTTTCATTTTGCAAATCTTTATATATTAAGTTATCAGTGACCTACGTTTTGTATATCTACTCTAATAGAGAGTATTTGTTGTAATTTTTAAATTCATTATCAAATTTGTGTGAGTAAAAGTGTGGGAAACACTTAGGGAAATGTGTGAGTGAGTGAAACACTATTTGTAAAGGTTTATTGACACCCTGGAAGTCAATTATAAGAACTTGAAGCCTTAGAGGCTTGGATAGTGAAATCCTCAAGCTTGGTGTGCTTGGAGGCGTGGACGTAAGTCGGTTTTGCCAAACCATGTAAAAACTCATGTGTTTGATCTCTCTTCCCTTATCTTTTTAATTTTGAGCATTGTTAAATTTATTGCTTTTGATTTTACTAAGGCATTAGTTTAAATTATTGTGTGGTTTTATTTGCTTAAGTTTTGAAAACCCAATTCATCCCCCTCTTGGGTTGCTTAGCTAGAATTTCATTTGGTATCAGAGTAAAGTTCTCTTGTTAGAACTTAATCATCTAGAGTAAAAGACCCATGGCAACCCAAAATGATTCCAGCTTTAGGGGAGGTCAATCCACAACTACGCAACTGTTCTTTGATGGAAATGACTATGCACATTGGAAAATCAGGATGAAAATTTATTTGCAAGCATTAGATTATGAAATATATGAGGTTTTTTGTGATGGTCCATTTATGTCTACTATAAAAATGAAGAAGGGGAAGATATTCCAAAACATTCACGTGAATGGAATAAGCTGGAAACGAGAAAAGCTTCTCTAAACTCCAAAGCTATAAATGCTGTGTTTTGTGCCTTAGATAAGAAAGAGTTTGATAGAGTTTCAGGTTGCTCTAATGCTTATGAGATTTGAAAGAAACTTGAAGTAGTTTATGAAAGAACAAACTAGGTTAAAAAGTCTAAAATTAGTAGATACACTAGACAATATGAATTGTTTTAAATAGAACAAAATGAGAGTGTCAACTCTATGTATACTAGATTTACGGGCATTGTAAACACTCGAGGAGCACTTGGTAAGACGTTTTCAAAGAACAAGAAGGTAAAGAAAATCATTAGGTCATTACCTAAAGAATAAAGACTTAAAAGAACTGCCATTAAGGAAACCAAAAATTTAAATACTTTGTCTATTGATGATTTAATTGACTTACTTATTTCTTATGAAGAAGACTTGGTAGTCGAAAAATGAGATGAAGATAAAAAGAAGAAAAACATTGCCTTGACATCATCAAAACCTGAAAATGATGAGGAAAGTGAATTTGAAGATGAAGAAATGATTATGATAGCTAGAAAATTCAGGAAGTTTTTCAAGAAATCCGGTGAGCGAAGAAAGTTCAGAAACTTCAAGAACTAAAAAAAGAAGAAGAAAGCGATCATATTTTATGAATGCAAGAAGCCTAACCATATAAAATCAGAGTGCCTTCTTCTCAACAAACTCAAGAAGAAAGCCATAGTGGCAACATGGAATGATAGTGATGAAGAATCAAGTGATGAAGAACAATGGCAAAAAGTGTGAAACTTGGCACTTATGGCAATAGGAGAAGATGAACTTGGTGAGGTAAATGATCTTCCAACTTATAATGAATTGTATGATGCTTTTAAAAAGTTGCATAGTGATATGATAAAAATTGGTAAAAAAATGTATGTTTTAAGAAGAAAATGCTAGAACTTACAAATGAAAAGGATACCTTACAAAAATGCAATGATTTACTAAATGAAAAGATTAAAGGACTAGAATTAGATAATGAAATATTGCATGATAAGATTGCATCCTTAAAAGGTAAACAAAGTACTTTATATGAGCATGAAAAATTACATGTTGATGACTTGATCAAAGAAAATGAAGAGCTTAAAAAAAAGAGTAATGAGCTCAATGAGATTGTGTTAAAATTCACACATGGTCAAAAGATTTTAGAAAACTTACTCAACTCTAAAAAAATGTGTGTCTTATAAAGGAGGAATTAGGTATAAGCCTAACTTGAAACAAAAATATTACAAAAGCTACTTTGTTAATGCTACCTCCACTAGTAATTATAAAATTGTTTGTCATTATTACAATGGAAATGGTCACATGAATTATAGATGTCCTGTTAAGAAAAATGCATATTATGAAATTAAATGTGTTTGGGTTCCAAAAGGAACCGTTACTAACACTCAAGAACCCAAAAAGTTTGGGTACCTAAAACTTGAGATCTTTTCTACAGGAATCAAAAAATAAGGGAAAAAGAAATAAATGGTATTTGGATAGCAGATGTTCAAGACATATGACCGGTGATTATTCATGGTTCTTAAGTTGTACCAAGATCGAAAATAGTGGGGATTATCCTTTAGAGATAATTCAAAAGGAAAAATCATTGGTATTGGTAATGTCGGTAAAAAATCTTCAACTTTTCTTGAAAATGTGTGCTTAGTTGAAAATGTAAAACAGAACTTGCTTAGTAATAGTCAATTGTGTGATAAAGGGTATAGAGTTATTTTTTATTAAACAAAATGTGTTATTGAAAATGCATGTGATGGTAAAGTCTTCCTTGTTGGAAAAAGATGTGTTAATGTTTGTACAATTGATATAGATTATGCATATACTCATGATAAATGTTTTCCGCATTACATGATAATAGTTGGTTATGGCATAGAAGACTAGGATATGTAAGCATGGATTCGATTTCAAAGATATTAAAAAATGACTTAGTTAAAGGTCTTCCGAAAATTGGTTTTGAAAAAGATAAAATTTGCAAAACATGTTAATTTGGAAAACAAATCAAAACTTTATTCAAAAACAAAAATCATGTTTATTCTTCAAAACCACTTCAGCTTCTTCACTTGGATTTATTTGGACCTTCTAGATATGCTAGTCTAAGTGGCAAATATTATGCATTTATAATTATGGATGGTTATTCTAGATATACATGGGTATTATTCTTAGCTAATGAGGATGATGCCTTTGATACATTAAAGTTTTCTGTAAAAAGATTCAAAATGAAAAAGGTTATTTTATTACATGCATTAGAAGTGATCATGGTAGAGAATTTGAAAATCATGCATTTAAGAACTTTGTAATGATTTTGGTATGAAATATTAATTTTCATCACCTAGAACTCCACAACAAAATGGAGTTGTTGAAAGAAAGAGTAGGTCTATTTAACAGAATGAGAATGTATTACCAAATACTTTTGAGCCGAAGCTGTTAATACTGCATGCTATGTGTTAAATTATGTTTTGATTAGACCATATCTTAATAAAATGCCCTATGAGCTTTGGAAAGATAAAAAATCTAACATTGGTAATTTTAAAATTTTAGATGCAAATGCTTTATATTGAATACTAAAGACAATTTTAGGAAATTTGATCTAAAATCTGATGTTGGTATCTTTCTTGGATATTCAAGCACTAGCAATCCTTATAGAGTATATAATAAAAAAATCTTGGTTGTTGAAGAATCCATTCATGTTACGTCTAATGAATCTAACCTCTCCTCTATGGAGAAAGTTGTTGTTGATAATAATACAGATGAAAAAGTACAACAAGAATAACCTTTGAACGTCAAACAAGATGCTTCACCTTGAGAGAATCAAGAGAAGCAACAAAAAGAAAAAACTAATATGGAGAAAAATGAAGGTAATTCTCAAACACACCCCAGGGAGTGGAGGTATTTGTTTTTCACCCTAAAGACTTAATTTTAGGTAATTCCTCACGAGGTGTAACAACTAGATCATATCTTAGGAGCACATGTGCACATAACGCATTTATATCTCAAATTGAACCAAAATCCTTTGCAAATGTGGAAAATGATGAATCTTGGATTATGGCAATACAAGAAGAGTTAAATCAATTCGAGAGAAAAAATGTGTGGCTCCTTTATATGTACTAAATGGGTATTTAGGAATAAGATGGATGAATCCGGCATGGTTGTAAGGCATAAAGTTAGATTAGTAGCTCAAGGTTACAACCAAAAGAAGGAATTGATTTTGATGAAACTTTTGCACTTGTAGTTAGATTATAATCCATTAGGATGTTCTTAGCATTTGCATGTCATAAGAATTTATTTTGTATCAAATGGATGTCAAAAGTGCATTTCTAAATGGTTACATCATGGAAGAAGTTTATGTGAAGCAACCCTCTTGTTCGTCAGATGCTGACTTTGATGGTTATAAGGTTGATAGGAAGAGTATTAGTGGAACTTATTACTTTCTAGGTCACTCACTTGTCTCTTGGTTGAGTAAAAAGTAAAATTCGGTTGCACTTTCAACCACCTAGATTGAATATATTGTCGCCTGTAGTTGTAATATATAAGCCTTTTGGATGAAACAAACCCTTAGAGATTACGGCATTAACCTTGATTGAATTTCTATTATGTGTGAAAATACTAGTGCTATAAATCTATCAAAGAATAACATTCAACATTCTCGAACCAAGCATATAAAGATTAGACATTGACACGACTTAAAAGTGATTTCTAACTCCCAAGTATAAGAGTGTTTTATTGTATTATAGCTCGATGAGTCCGAGGTCGATCCACAGAGAAAAGATTTAATTCATTTATTTTTTTCTTTTTTTCTAAAAATAAAAATTAAACTTGAATATATGAAACTTAATTTAAGTGAAACTAAGAAATTGATTTAGATAGGGTTGTGGATTCACTCTTAATAGTAAATAAAATTTAACAAATTCTTTTTGCCATTTTTATTTAGATTTATTGCCAAAAGATTAATTATATAAACTATTATTATTTTCCCTTTAATTTTATTATGGATTAAGTATTTATTATGTCAAAATTTAATTTGTCTACAATAAATTAAAATACAATGTTACCATATCTTATATTAAGATATTAAGAATTTATTGTGCCAAAATCTATTTTTTTGTCTACAATAAATCAAAATTTAAAAATATAAATTATGTATAAAATTAATTAGAAAATAATTTAATTTTTATAATTAAAAATAGAATTTGATTAAATCATATTTATTTCTTAAGAGTTTCACCTTACCATAACTATTATTATTTAACTAAGCATGATTGAAACAAAAATAATTCTTGAAATTAAATTACTTATAATTTAAAGGAAATAAAACAACTAAAATTGAAAATAAAACTAATATTATTTATGAAAATAATTACACAAAATATTAAAACACACCTAGCAAAGAGGATTACAAGGGAATTGAGAGAATTTGAGAAGAAGAAGGATGATCAAAAATACAAAAATGAGGCTCTATTTATAGAAAAAATAAATTCATAATCCAATGCTTTGCGGTCTATGATAAGCTTGATGCATGCGCTCCACACAACCATTAGATCAAGATCCAATGGCTGGTCAAACTTCAAAAGTCAACCTTACACGTGGCATCATATGAATCGTCCGATTTGATCAAAGAACGGTTGAGATTTGGCGGGTTAATGGGTGGATCGGGTCAACCCAAATACAAAGATTCGGATCCTTCAACTTGCTTCACCAACCATTGCCACATGGCACAATCTTGGCTATTAAATAATGAATGGTTGAGATTTAGTCAAAATTAACAGCTATCCAGTGCATCTATATCTATTGTAAGCTCATTTTATCATCCAATCAATACTTGGTCAACTGAAAATGTCAATTTTTCTTTTAAAAGCTGGATTTTAAGCCGGTCTTGACCCATTCTATGGTTTTCGGACCTCCGGAATCTAAATTTGACCTTCATTTTCTCATTTGGAGCCTCGAATTACGTGAAATCAATATTTTACCTAATAAATACACAAAAATACTCAAAATTAAATATAATTAAAATATAATTAATAATTCTTAATATATTACATGAATACAAATATAAATTATAATATATGCACAAAATAACATTTTTATCCTTTAATAAATATATAATTTTTAACACTAATCAGACATCATTTTTTAAGAGGTCATGTTCAAAAGGGAGATGTTGCATTAGAATTTATTTCTACAGAAAAACAACTTGCTGATATTTTTAAAAAACCTCTTTGCGAAGAACAATTTTCAAAAATCTGACATGAACTTGGGATGATGAGATTTTCACATTAATATCTCTATTCATGATATTGAGACTATTAAAATTGATTAAATTTTTATTCTTGATGATTATGTGTTGTATAAGCTTAATAAAAAAAAACTTATATGTGTGAATTTTCATTCTTTGAATATCTGTTACGTTTAGTAATTGTGTAATATGCATGATAAATGTGTTATATATTTGAATTCATAATTTTTTAATGTGTTTTATCATATCTTGTGCATTAAAAATGACTTTTGAAATTTTTCAGGATCACAAAATTGTCTCGAAATTAATCAAAACTCAGCTGGACAGTGAAAGAGTGCAAAAATACAGAGGGGAGCCGGTTAGCCTCCTGAAACAAACGGCTAACCGCATA
Organism: Luvunga scandens; assembly: GCA_030449905.1. NCBI lineage: Eukaryota > Viridiplantae > Streptophyta > Magnoliopsida > Sapindales > Rutaceae > Luvunga > Luvunga scandens. The sequence continues at coordinate 124,724 of JASUUG010000848.1, read as the reverse complement.
CAAACCAGAGAGCAAGCGGCTAGCCTGCTGGTTTCGGGTTTCACTCTTTATCTTCTCCTTTCTCTCATCTTCTTCACTTGTTCTTCTCTCTCTCTAAAATGTGAACAACTCTCTTCATTTCCTCTCTCAAATTTCTTCATTTCTCACTCATTTTCCTGCCAAAATCAACCACTCGAATCATTACCCAACTATTAAACCTTCATTTATCATCCTTAAAACAACATTTCATCACTTATTTTCCAAAATCCCAAAATAAAAAGCCTAAGCTACCTGTTTCTTTCTCTTTCAATTTAAACTATTTTTAGCTCATTTTTATCAAATTAACATCATGTATTGTCTTAAATCATCTCTAGGATCATTTTAATTGGCTTAAACATATTTATTTCACTCAATAGTTTCAACATCTGAATTTGGGTGTTTGGGTATTTTTTGTGTTCTCAACCATGGTTGGAGGTGAAAATCCAAGGTAAAACAAGCTGCCAAGAAGCGCAAAGAACAACATGAAGATAATCTAGAGTTCATATTAACCCATTTTCCACATCCACCTCTTCGAAAGTGATTTCACAATAAATTTATGTTGAGGTCAGTTGTCACCCCCTATTTTGTTAATCTTCATACTTTAGAGAATCTTTTTATTTGTGATAAATCCCTTAATGATTTACTTATTAACATGGGCTAGGCAAATGCTTTAGTTCCTAAGGAATGATATTATCCAAACTTAGTCAAAGTGTTTTATTTAAATATGCTTATTTCTTCGCAAATTACAAATATGATTGTTATAAGTGTTGGGGGAACTAATATTGGGTTCGATGTTGAGGATTCAAATCATATTCTTAGAACTCCAAATGAAGGGTTGGAACTCTATACCGTAAGAGGTCAAATAGATTCTCTGTAGTATTTCGTTGAGGATGCCGTTCAGAATATTTGTAGCCGCTCCGATTTATCCTCTGAGTTTGGTAACTCAACCTTGAAATTCCAAGCCTTACCTCTTCAGCTTGAACTCTGCTTAATGTTCTTCAACATGTCATTAATCCTCAATCTGGACATGGGGACAAATTTACCCATGTAGATGTTGCATTATTGGATAGCATTTTAGTAAGCAAGGCGTTAAATATCGGTTATATTATTTTTTAGCATATGCTTAGCACTCCGGGGATAGCCAATTGATCTCTTCCATTTGGTAACAATATCACTCGTATCCTTAAACATTTCCGAGTACCTATAATTGAACTAACTTTTTTGAGTCCTAAGGAATTAGACAATGACGCTATAGTCAATTTCAGGTTTGTATGGGTGGAAGATCAGTGGATTAAGATTGAAGACTTAGGAACAAATTCACAGAACTTGCCTCTTCCGATCATCGACTCTTCAACAACATCCTTCCTCCAGACCAGCTTCCTGACCTTAGTGTTCTACAACGCTCACAACCTTAGCATTCCACTTCAAAGGGCCCTTCTCACTCTACTTCAATAGTCCCTGAGGATCCTATGTAAAAACTTTTGAGTGAAATGCACTCTATTTCCGAGCAGCAAAGCCAACTTCAGTCACAATTTGAGGCATTGCAAATTCATTACTCTTTTGAGCAGCAGCGTCTTTTTTATTAGTAGGAATGTATCTTAATTAACAACAATAGATTCTTGATGGCCAACAACAACTTTTTATTGCTCTTGGGTTTCTACCACCATGCTCCTCATCCTATCCGCCACCTCCATATGCTCTTCTTATAAATTTTATTTTGGTTCCTCATTCTATTATACACCTACATTCTCATATACATTTGCTATTTTCTATTTAAATTATGGTTTGCGGATTCTTGTTTGATATTTTGATGTTTTGTTTACATGTTATTTTTGGATTCTTGAATTCTTTGAATATTTCATCTTTATTGTCTATTCCTTGTTTTAAAGTTGTGGAATGTTTTTGTTCTTAGCATGATTGGAAGTAATTTTGATAATGAAAGAGGGGAAGACAGATTACATGCATTTTGATTTTGTATTTGAATTTGAATTTGGGAGAAGAGGTTTATACATACTATAGATCATATACTAAAGGGGAGCTTATATTTGTTTTATGTATTTAATGGTTGAATCATATATGTCATATATTGAGGGGGAGTAAAAATGTCAAAATACATGTGATGTTTGTCATCATAAAAAACAGAGAGATTGTTAGCCTAAAGGGTTATACAAATTGTAATTTTGATGATAACAAATATGTGTTATTATGTCTCACAATTTCACTAGTTTGTAAAGGGAAAAATTTATTCAAGTAAATCAAGTAAAATGAAACTCAAGACACTCAACGGACAACGACACAATAAAAAACTTCATTGCTACAAATCTTATAAAATTGGTATGATTTAATGTATGTATGATTTAACATTTGGAATAGCTCAAGATTTTGTTTAATAAATCATTATTTTTCATAAACCAAAGGTTTTATAATTATAAGCTAAGTATTTTATGAAAATAAGTTATTTTTCAAGTTATGGATTAAAATGAAAAAGTTTTACAATATTTGATTTCAATAAGTATTGTTTCAAATTCTAGATTTAGACTTGTTTGCAAAAATATAAAACGTTTTGGGCCATAATATAATTTTCAAAAGTCTTAGACTATATTTTAATTTTTAAAAGTTTTGAGGCAAAGCTATAAATATCAAAAATAAGCTTGGAAGACAAAAAGTAAGCGGCTAGCCGCCTAAGAATTAGTGGCTAACCGGCTGGGTAAATTTTTTAAATTTTAGAGCCAAATTTATAACGGTAACTTGCCACAAAAGTTTAAGCAACTAACTGCCGAATCAAGAGGCTAGCCGACTATTCTCTAAAGGTTAATAACGGCTAGTTTACTTATCAAATCTATATAAACTCAAATCAAAATCAAATCTAACAAGTTTTTCAAGCTGAAATTAGTTCATAGAACATCTCTCGAGCTTTCATTTTGCAAATTCTCATATATTAAGTTATCATTGAGTTATCATTTGTATATTTACTCTAATAGAGAGCATTTATTGTAATCTTTAAATTCATTATCAAATTTATATGAGTATAACTGTGGGAAACACTTGTAGAAGGGTGTGAGTGAGTGAAACACTATTTATAAAGGTTTATTGACACCTTGGAAGTCAATTGTAAGAACTTGAAGCCTTGGAAGCTTGGATAGTGCAAGCTTAGTGTGCTTGGAGGCGTGGACGTAGGCCAATTTTTCTGAACCACTTAAAAACTCAAGTGTTTAATCTCTCTTCCCTTATCTTTTTAATTTTGAACATTTTTAAATTTATTGCTTTTGATTTTATTAAGACATTAGTTTACATTGTTGTGTGGTTTTATTTGCTTAAGTTTTAAAAACCCAATTCACCCATCTCTTGAGTTGCTTAGCTAGAATTTCATAATGATTTCTCATTCTACCTTACCAGAATCACTCTGGGGAGAAGCATTTAAGACTGCAGCGTAAAAGTGACTGCCAAAATCTTTTATGAGCTTTAAACAGATAAAAAGCCTAATCTAAAGCACTTACATGTTTAGGGATGTCCAGTTGAGGCAAGTCCTTATTGGCCTAATGAGAAGAAACTAGACTCATAAGTAATGAGTTGCTATTTTATTGGATATTTATAATGATCCAGTGGATACAAATTTTATGATCCCATTATTAAGTCAATTTTCGAGTGGAGAAATGCTCGGTTCTTTGAGAATATCAAGTTTACATGGAGAGATACGATTAGAGACTTTGTCTTTGAAGAAGAATATGTTGATGTTCCCATTAGTGTCTTTGGCATTGATCAGGGTCTCAATCCTGAATTGTTTAAGACACAACAAATCAAGACAATATTGAAAAACTCCTTATAGAAGAAGTTGTTCCAGAAGAACAAACTCTACTACCTAAAGAACCTATGCCATTAAGGAGATCTACTGGAGAAAAGAGAAGTGCATTACCAGATGATTACATTGTATTTATCCAAGAACATGAGGTAGACATCAACGTGATGAAAGATGATCCAATCAATTTCCATCAAGTTATGGAAAGTTCTAACTCTCAAAAGTGGATTGATGCCATGAATGAAGAGATGAAGTCTATGAAAGACATTGACGTATGGGATCTTGTCCCATTGCCACAAGGTGTGAAACCTATTAGTTGCAAATAGATATTTAAGACCAAAAGGGATTTGAAAGGCAATGTGAAGAGGTACAAGGCGCGTCTAGTTATAAAGGGCTTTACATAGAAAGAAGACATCGACTGGAAAAAGACTTTTTCTCCAATTTCCTCAAAAGACTTTTTCAGGATTATAATGGCATTAGTGGCGCATTTTGATCTTGAGTTACATCAAATGGATGTAAAGACAATGTTTCTCAATGGCGACATTGATGAGACAATCTATATGGTGCAGCTAGAAAAATATGTCTGAATACCCAAAGAATATGGTTTGCAAACTTAAGAAATCCATCTATGGGCTCAAGCAAGTATCTCGACTAGAGCTGGTAAAATTTAACACGACCCGATTACCCGACACAAATTAATAGGTATGGGTCATCGAATTTAACACAATTATTAAATGGGCCGGGTTCAGGTTAACACGATTTTTTTCGATGTTAGATTAGGATTAAAGTTCTTGACCCATTTACCCAATCAATGACCCAATTATATTTTCTATTTTAAAATAATTTGTTGGCTCTTGTCATCAAAATTCAAATATTAGAGATAATTTTCTCTTTTATCTCTATTTTTTGAAAGGATGAATATAAATACAGTGTTTTATTTATAAAAGTTTATATACATTTAAATCTTCAATAGTATAAATGTGTAAAATATTGGTACACATATATATTTTATAATATCGATAAATAATATTATTTATATATATATTAATTAAAACTTCAATAGTGTAAATGTGTAATATTTTGGTACATACATATATATATATATATATATATATATATATATATATATATATATATATATATTATAATATCGATAAAGTATGTACGTGTGTATGAATAACAGCGTATAAATGTTTGATATAAATTTTATTTAATATATAAATATTAAGCGGGTTATTGGGTAACCCGATTATTTTTTCATGTTGGGTTTCAATCTTAATATTTTAACACAATTATTAATGGGTCGGGTTTGGGTCGACTTAAATTTGACATGACACGAAGCTGACCTAACACGAACACGACCCGATGACCCGTTTTGCCACCTCTAATCTCGACAATAGTATTTTAAGTTTCATCAAGTGATCATCTTATTTGATTTTGAGATGAATTTGGTTGATGATTGTATATACTATAAGTTCTATGAGAGCAAGTATATTTTTTTAGTTTTATATGTCAATGACATTTTGCTTCCTAGTAGCAATATAGGCTTATTGCACGACGCCAAGAGATTTCTAGCTAAGAATTTTGAGATGAAAGATCTTGATGACACCTCTTTTGTATTAGGCATACAAATACACCCAGATCACTCTTGGGGTATTCTGGGATCATCACAAAAGAGCTATATCGAAACAGTTCTCAAGAGATATGTCATGTAAGATTGTAAACTAGGTGATACCCTTATGGCTAAAGGAGACAAGTTTAGTCTCAATCATTGTCCTAAGAATGATTTTGAAAAGAAGGAAATGCAGAAGATTCCTTATACGTCAGCCATAGAAAGTCTAATGTATGCTCATGTTTGTACGCGATCGGATATAGCATACATTACTGGGATGTTGGGCAGATATCTAAGTAATCCAAGAGTAGACCATTAGAAAGCAACTAAATGGGTTTTACAATACTTGCAAAGAACAAAAAACTACATGCTCACATATCAGAGGTTGGATAAGCTTGAGATCATTAGGTACACTGACTCTGATTTTTTTAGATGCCACGATTGTATGAAATTCACTTCGGGTTACATTTATCTACTAGCTAAAAGTGTTGTCTCTTAAAAGAGTGCTAAACAGTCTCCTATAGCCTTTTCCACAATGGCAACAGAGTTCATAGTAAGTTACAAGACATCCAATTTGCGTATAGTAGATGGAGTAAACCATTGGAAAGCAACTAAATGGGTCTTATGATACTTGTAGAGAACAAAAAATTACATGCTTACATATCAGAGGTCGGATAAGCTTGAAATCATTAGGTATACTGACTCCGATTTTGTTGGATGCCATGACTGTATAAAATCCACTTCGAGTTACATATATCTACTAGTTAGAGGTGCTATCTCTTGGAAGAGTGCTAAATAGTCTCTTATAGCCTCTTCCACAATGACACCAAAATTCATAACATGTTACGAGGCATCCAATCATAGGATATGACTACATAATTTTATCACGGGGCTGCGTATAATAGATGATATTGATAGACCACTCAAGTTATTTTATGACAATAAGTTAGCAGTGTTGTATTCTAATAACAACAGGAGCTCGATGAAATTGAAATATATAGACATCAAATTCCTAGTTGTTAAAGAAAAAATTCAGAGTAGACAGTTGTCTATAGAGCATATCGACACAGACTCCATGATTACGAATCCGCTTACCAAAGGATTGCCACCCAAGATGTTTCTTGAGCACATTGCTCGTATGGGTGTCATGTTATTTAAGGATATTCAGTTTTAGTGTGGGAGTTTTTTTATTTTAGATGCTCTTATAATATAGGCATTCTCAATTATTTTAGTTTCTAGATATTTAAGGTTATTTTCTGCAGAAATAAAGTTTTTGGGTTTGTGCACACTTTGGTTTTAGTATAGTTTGATCTCAATAAGGTTTAAGGTGGATTAGCCGGAAATAGGCATGTTAAGATCACATTGCATAAAATTTCCATACTACACATCCACATCATGATCCATATCATTCAGTAATACTAGCATAGTGACAATTGAGGGTCGAGTTACAATAATTGTAACGAAGACCGCTTTGATCCTATGTTAGTGTGATTGATGGACCAAATTGGTTATAAATACATTTTGGTAATAATAGTAAGGTTGAGTTCATACAGTTATTTTTGTAAAACATAATTATGAGAATACACGTACAGCCCAAGTGGGAGATTGTTTTATTTTTAATCGAACATTGTTAGATCCTTAATCTAACGTTGGGCTTATATGTGAATAATTATATGTTGCAGACTGTCATATAAGATTATGCCCAATTAAAAGTGATCTATTAAGATTTTCAGTATTATGGGCTTTAATATATCTAATAGGATGTGGGCCTTTAATGTGGAGACCTAATAGTATTCTAATTCTATGATGGACAAAATTAAGAATACCTAGTGACAACAGGAAACAACTATCTATATAAGTGGTCATGGTCCCCAGGTCACACGTATTCTTTCCATTCTTTTTGAAATCCCATCTTCATAGAAAGAGCGTGGAGAAACTTAAGGGATTCTCTAGGAAAACGTGTAGATTTACAAGGTTAAATACATAACCCTAGAGAGGAATTAAACATTATGGATTCAAGTACGCTTCTGCATATTTTTCTTATTGATTCTTAATGATACAACATGAATATTTTTGGGTTATAAGTGATTGTTTTCACCAAAAGTTTTCTTACCCCAACATATTAAACACATTCACAATTAGGTCTATTGTAGAAGTGCGGGTTGAGTGATTATCAATATTACAATGACTGAGACTTTTAGATAAATGTAAATGTGGTGATAAATAAATATAAAGAAAATATGACACAGTAATTTACGTGATTCGACGTATACACCTACGTCCGCGAGCAAAGACTGAAAGATAATTTTACTAATAAATAAGAATTTATAAAAGTAGGAGAAACTCTCTCAAAACCCAAAACCCAATACACTCAAATGAATCCCCTTAGTACCCAAGGAAATGCTCTCTCAACACTCTTGAAAGATATCACTTGTTATGCTCTTAAATCTCATAATTTTTTGATACGTTACAAATACATTCGGCTTTTCTATTTATATGCAAAGCTGACAATATGAATGCACGAAAAAATCTAACAATATGAATGCACAGAAAATTCTGTCATTTTTCAATTTTAATGACTTCAATGCTTAGTTTGGTGAAAAGTAAGAAATTTGATTGCTAACAGATGCAATTGCAGTCAAAAGGTTGCCAGCCATATGCATATGCTCAACAAGATTGAAAAATGACAGAATTTTTCGTGCATTCATATTGTCAGGATTTTTCGTGAAAAGTAAGAAATTTCATTGCTAGCACATGCAATTACAGTCAAAAGGTTGCCAGTCATATGCATATGCTCAGCTCAACAAGAGTGGGCTTTGGTGCTGACTTTTCAAAAAGGTCACACTAGTTATCATGTTCTAAAACAGAAACGAATTAATGCGGACGGTTTGACACATCAGAATGACTAACAAACGCGAAGCAGAGTGGATGAATATTGAAAATTTCTCGCAATCCGTAATTGTCAAATTAAAACACATTCATTATTCATTGAACAGAAGAGAGACCATATAATTGCCTCGAAAGCATTGTTCTAGTATTTTTAGCTAAATTCTCTATCCATTGAATTTAAGAAAAAAAAAGAAATTCTACTTTCGGAAGTACTTAAAACTATATTTTCAAAACTAAATCAAAAAAAGAAATTCTACTTTCGGAAGTACTTAAAACAATATTTTCAAACCTAAATCAAAAAAAGAAATTCTACTTTCGGAAGTACTTAAAACAATATTTTCAAACCTGAATCAACTTTATTTTTCTTAAAAAAAAAAATCACTGACACCGACTGAAGTTTTACTCGGAAGAAACTCGTAAGAGAATTTTGGTTGTGTATAAATTTTCTACAATAGAGAAAAAAATGATCGAATCATATATATAGCTCATCAATTGAGCCAACTCATGACTTTGTCCCCAGTCTTAAGTTTGTAGTTCGTTTTCTTGACCCAAGGTCTTTGCTTGAAGAACACTTCAATGTCATAACAAGGAAAATTACCCTTTACATTCCATGTGCAATTATTTGTTCTATTTACAGTAAAAGTAAATACTAAATTGATATCCCATCCCATGCATGACTTCAAAGAGGCCTTTCACTTGATTGTGCTTATGCGCGTGGCATCTCAAAGAAGCCATCAAGATTTTCAGGCAAGAAGCGAAGTCTTTGGAAAGGAAGTTTGTGAACATGAAAGTAAGAGTAAATGTCCGTTTCCTCCCTATAATTTGGGACTTGAAGCCAGTTACTCAGTTAGTCCATATTCTAAAATGAAAAAAAAAAACATGTTTATGCTATGTATTTGTTTCCGTTAAATCTACCTCATTACATCCAATAACTATAAAATTATTGACACTGACTCAAACTATAAGGGCAAAAGAGTATTCACCCCAGAAGGGAGCTCTTTTTTGTGAAAACCAAATCGAATATATACTAACATCATCAAATATTTCATGGATCGGTTAAAGAATACGAAATCGTACAGCTTTGAAGAAAAATTTATGCTTTACTTAGGCAAGAGAATCCTTTTATTGCTTGAATGTAAAAGCCTGCAGAGCCTAAAAATGTACATTCCAAATTCAGTAAAACTTATAATGTTGCGAAAGAAATCATAAACCGATTCCTGACGTCTCGTATTCAAAATTGATGACCTAGGAAAAAACCAGGAAACAGGAGAAGCTTGTCAGTAACAATCATCCGAGAGAATTTCTCTGTAACCGTTAGAAGGGAAGCTACAGTGGTTCTTGGCTTCTCGCCAAGTCCTATATATAGAGAGAGAACCCATTCACAGACTTACAAACTCGTTCCATTGTTACAGATTCTTGATCCCTGTCCTTGTTCTTTTTTTTTAAGCCATGGCTCTAAGTCTTAGGTCTCGGAAACCAACTGAAAATACAACCAGTGACGATCATGAAGCTCCCTTTGTCGGGGTGGACAAGCAGATGCTCTCAAAGATGGTGAAAGAGAAGAGTTTTGAGTCCTTGAGTAATCTTGGAGGAGTTAATCAAGTTGCCGCGATTCTTGAAAGTGATACCAAAAGTGGCATCAGTGGCAACGAAGCTGATCTTGGTCACAGAATCAATGTTTTCGGAGCAAACAGGTACAAGAGACCAAAAGCAAAGAGCTTTATAAGTTTAGTTTTTGAGGCATTTAAAGGTAAAACTATTATCATACTCTTGGTTTGTGCTTTACTCTCTCTGGGGTTTGGCATTAAACAAGAAGGCTGGTTCGATGGCGGAAGCATATTTGCTGTATGTTTAGTTGTCATTGTCTCTGCTGTGAGTGATTTTAAGCAGAGTAGACAATTTGGGCGTCTTGGTCCTAAGAGAAGTGATATAAGAGTTGAAGTTGTGAGAGATGGCAGGCGCCGGCGTTTGTCAATCTTTGATGTTGTTGTTGGTGAAGTTGTTATATTGACGATTGGTGATCAAATTCCGGCCGATGGGTTGTTCTTGAAAGGCCGTTCTTTGAAGGTTGATGAATCTAGCATGACTGGGGAAAGTGATCAAGTTGAAGTTGATGAGAAGAATCCTTTCTTGCTAGTTAAAGTTGATGAGAAGAATCCTTTCTTGCTTTTGGGTTCTAAAGTGAGCGATGGCTACGGCTTCATGCTTGTCACTTCTGTTGGAATGAGTACTGCTTGGGGTGAGATGATGAGCTCTATTAGCCATGAGTTGAATGAGGAGACGCCATTGCAAGCTCGGCTCAACAAGCTGACTTCTTGCATTGGGAAGATTGGATTAACGGTGGCTGTGCTTGTGCTTGAGGTTATGTTGATTCGGTACTTCACAGGAAACAAAAGAGATGAGACGGGAAGCAGAGAATTTCGCGGGAGGAAGACGAAGGTTGATGATGTGACGAATTCTGTGATCAACATTATTGCTGCTGCTGTCACCAATGTTGTTGCAGCAATTCCTGAAGGCTTGCCTCCTTCTGTTACTCGTACGCTGGCTTTTTCCATGAAGAGAATGATGAAGGAACATGCTATGGTAAGAAAGCTCTCTGCTTGCGAGACTATGGGCTCTGCAACAACCATTTTCACTGACAAAACAGGCACTCTCACTTTAAATCAAATGAAGGTTACAGAATTCTGGATTGGAAAAGAAGCAATGAAGGGCGATCCTAGTTCCTCAGGATTAGCACATAATCTCTACGAGTTGCTGCAAGAAGCAGTTGGTTTAAACACCATTGGTAATGTTTACAAATCGAATTCTGAATCGACTCCTGAGATTACCGGCAGCCCAACTGAGAGGGCAATTCTCTCTTGGGCTGTGCTTGATTTGGGGATGAATGTTGATGAACCGAAACATTACTGTAAAGTAATCAACGTGGAGGCATTCAATTCAGATAAAAAGAGAAGTGGAGTTTTGATAAAGAGAAGTGGAGTTTTGATGAAGAGGATCCGTGAAAAGGCTGTTCACATACACTGGAAGGGAGCTGCAGAGATGATACTGGCCGTGTGTTCTCATTATTATGTCAAAAGTGGGGCAATCAAAGTCTTGGATGGTGAAGCAAGAAAGCAAATTGAGATAGTTATGAAGGACGTGGCAGCCAAGAGCTTGCGATGCATTGCTTTTGCTCACACCAAAGCTGCAGAAGCTGATGGGCAAGTTCAGGAGAAGCTTGAAGAAACTGGACTGACCTTGTTGGGGCTTGTGGGCTTGAAGGATCCTTGTCGTCCATGTGTCAGAGCAGCAGTTGAATGTTGTAGAAATGCAGGGGTGAACGTCAAGATGGTAACTGGAGACAATGTGCACACGGCTAGAGCCATAGCTATTGAATGTGGAATCCTGAATCCTGATGTGGGTTTAAACAATGATGATGCAGTAATCGAAGGTATGCAATTTAGAAGTCTCTCAGCCGAAGAAAGAGTGGCAAAGATTGAAAGAATCAGAGTGATGGCAAGGTCTTCTCCACTAGACAAGCTTCTGATGGTTCAAAGCTTGAAGCAGAAAGGCCATGTTGTAGCAGTGACTGGCGATGGCACAAATGATGCCCCTGCTTTAAAAGCAGCAGATATTGGACTCTCGATGGGAATTCAAGGAACTGAACTGGCAAAGGAGAGCTCAGATATCGTCATCATGGATGATAACTTCACCTCTGTGGTGACAGTTCTGAGATGGGGGCGATGTGTCTACAACAACATTCAGAAATTCCTTCAATTTCAGCTTACAGTCAACGTTGCTGCTCTTGTCATCAACTTTGTTGTTGCTGTTTCTTGAGGAAAAGTCCCGCTGACTGCCGTTCAGCTGCTCTGGGTGAACCTGATAATGGATACATTAGGAGCACTGGCTTTGGCCACTGAGCAGCCCACCAATGATCTAATGTCAACGCCTCCCATTGGCCGATCCAAGCCTCTGATAACAAAACTCATGTGGAGGAATCTCATCTCTCGGGCCATTTATCAGGTGGCCATCTTACTGACTCTGCAATTTAAGGGAGGAACAATCTTCAGTGTGAAGGAAACTGTTGAAGATACCATTATTTTCAATGCTTTTGTCTTCTGCCAAATCTTCAATGAGTTCAATGCTAGGAAACTTGAGAAGAAGAATATATTTGAAGGAATACACAAGAACAAGTTGTTTTTAGCAATCATTGGAGTTACCATTGCTCTTCAACTTATAATGGTAGAGTTTCTGAACAAGTTTGCTGATACTGAGATGCTGAACTGGGGGCAATGGGCAGCTTGTATTGGCGTGCTTTTCTCTTCAAGTGCATTCCTGTTCTTGCGAGCGGCTGCTTTTCAAGCAAAGAGCTTCATGAATCACAAATCCATCAATTCTCTGTCAGTTAGTATTGCCTTTTATCTTTGCTTAGTTTCATAAGTTTTTTAGCTCAATTTGTAAATATAAGTCTAATAGCTAATTAGTTCATAATGAAATTTATTTTGAATAAAAGAGAAAATTCTATTGCTGCATCAAGTCCTTAGAATTTCATTTGACCAATTAAATATATTGTTATAACATACATATATCTTTAGCAAGTACTAAACATTAAACTTGGAGAAGAGGATTCCTTGATTATAAAAGAAGTGAGAAATATTAGTTGACCAGGCGTTTGTTTAAAGTAATAAGTGTTTGTTAAAATGTCCCAGTGAAGCTCAGGAGCAATATCACACTTCATTACTTTTAACAAACACTTGCAATGGAATTAGAGCATGTGAAAGCTGTAATGTGTAGGTACTACATGCAGCAGCCGTTGGATGCATTTAATCCCAGCCATAGAATTAGTTTGTAAAGACTAAAGTTGTAATGGGAAATTACAAAGCGATTCCCTAATATATCTTGCGGAAAATGTCTAGCTCAATGGAAACCAACTTTAATGCTTATACAAGCCTAGTTTGTACAGTAATTTCTAGAGTAATGCTACACTTTTCAAGCCTAAATTTTTCTATTTATGAAATTTTCTACTCTTATATTGATTGCTTCCTTCTTTCAAATTTTAAGGCTGCCTGCATATTTAAGGCCCTTTCCAGTGAGCTTTCATTTTGCCAACTCCACTCCACAATTTTGAGGCCACAAAACAAAGACGGAAAAAGATGATTAGAAGTTTCTGCACTTGTGTTTAATATACGTTTCTTTAACAAGTTACATAAATTATTTGGTGCATTTTCATCGTCACTACAACAACAAGCGCCAATTCAAAAGATGCTGTCTAACAAAATAAGTTGTCAACACACTTAAGTCACAATTCTTAACCGACAAAGTTAGAAAAGAGTAAATTACCCTTATGGGACAAAGCAGTGATACACATGTAGCAAAGTAACAACGAATAACTTCTATATAACCAAAGAAGCTTGGAAAGCTTGTACAAGCATGAAGTTTACAATTCAGCAGATTAATGCGTGCTCAAAAGTCTATCTTGCAGCTGTTTGTAAAAGTAAAAATGGATTAACTTGCCAAAAATAGACCATAGCAACTCAGAAATTTGTTTCTCAATTTCAATAACAGCTAATCCTATGTTCGTATATGCCTTGCCGCTAGCCCTACACAAGTTTCAGGGGCTGCAGTACATGAATCAGTCTTCATAATCAGAGTTGTTAAATGTTATTTTTTAATCCTTGGGAGCACAGCTGAAATTTCTCCGAAGTGAGCTCCATAGAGCTTGGACTCCTGCAAGGCAATGAGGCACGGTGTAAACTAATTGAGGGCAGAAAACAGATGACCATGCATGTTTGCACAACATTTCCAAACATATGTGCCAAGTAAGTGGATACACAGCAAATCAAATGTAAAAATCTAACAAAACGGATAGAAATGTACACCTTCTTTGCATGAATGCCAAATTTCAGAAGAGCATCTGGCACAACTTGTGTAGCTTCTCTAAGAACATTCACCAGCTCCTCAGCAAGTGCCTGAAAGGGAATATTTGGCGTAACACAAGAATATAATAGTTTTAACCCCAGAATTCAAGCAAAGACAAAATATTTGGCGTAACACAAGGATATAATAATTTTAACACCAGAATTCAAGCAGAGACAAAATGAAAAAGTTTGATATGCTACCTTATTATGATTTGCGAAGAATGTGTGAGAGACGCCCTTCTTACCGGCCCGGCCAGTCCTACCAATACTGTGAACATAATCCTCCATGGTTTAAGGGAAAGGATAGTTAATAACTACTTCAACATCGGGAATATCCAATCCCTGTGCAGCAACGTCGGTAGCAACCTGCAAATACATTCACTGTGAATACTACAATCAAGTTCTTGGAAACATAAAAGAGATGACAAAAATTTAGAATTAATTTTACACACAATCATTAATCGCAATAACCATGTTGTGCTTTTCTTACACCATAGTTATTTAATCAGAAACGGATTTAAGAGTTTGGATCTGCACATCACTGTATTTTTTTTTTTTTTAACAATTTCGTTTCCTTTTAGTTTGCAGAAATCCCAGAGAATTACTACACCACAATGCTTCCACTATTGTAGTCAAAATACTGATTTGCAGATGCGTACCATCAAAGGACAGGTTGAATAATGACAGTGACTTTGGAAGTTCATGTTGTGCGTTCTTACCAGTTATTGCAAAGACCTTTCAACCACTGAGAGCAAAAGAAAAAGAAAAATAAATAAATAAATAAATAAAAACTCAAAGTTACAGGCAAATGGGATTCATCAACAGAATTCTACCTTCAGATGCTTGATGCCATAGGCAGAACAGAGCTGCTTATTACACCAAAAACTATAACACAAATATAACAAAAATTTACCTTCGCTACTGCATATTTTCAAGACAATCAGCTTCCAGCTGGTACAAGGCAAAAAATAATACTCTGTTCCTGATCACAGGTATAAGTTACATATCAAAAGGATGTAGTAACAGTAAACACCGAAAGACATTTTCAAGAAAATTAATTAAGGAAATTCCAGGCCTTCCTTTCCTTAACACAGGACCATAGGCCATCATGAACAGGAGCAGCAGTGAATCATAAAATTCAATAAAATAAAAATTCAAAAATATTACATTATTGCCAAATCAAAAATTAGGTTTAAAAATATTTTAAATTTAGTAATTCAAAAATATTACTCTTTGTTTTCCTATTTGAGCGGAACCTTGATTTGAATTATAATACGAGCGCTATTTGTAATAATCTATTAGGTTTATCACTGTTCTCAAGCAGAGAGAATGAATATAACGTATCTCCTCTTTTTCTGCTTCTTTGTCTGTGTTTTACTTTCGTCCTCACTAGTTTGTCTTCTATTTCTTCCCAGCTAGTCCGCTCTCTATACTTTCTTTTATCTCTATCTGTTCTGTTTTCTATCTCTAACTTGTACTTATGTTTTCTCATTTTTCCTCCCTGGCTATTAATTTACAATAAAATTTAAAAAAATGTTCCAAATGCTTCCAACCATTATACACAACATACCCAAACCCCATCACGCAAAAAATCTCAACATCCCTAGAGAAAGTTTCCACTGTTTCGGGCTAGTTCAACGGTTGATGTGTTGCCTTATCCCAGATCTAAAGTGTTTCTCAGAATAGATATTTGGAACAATCTAAGGGCCTGTTCGGTGTCATTTTGCAGCCCTTGTTTTCATTTTCATTTTAATAGTACAAGTGTAATATATGTTCGGCGGGCCTAAACTTAAAATCGAATTATAAAATGTAGAAAACAAAATCGATTTGACAGTAATAAAAGTTAAAACATGTTAGACACGTTTCTTGTAAATTACAAAACTAATTATAAAATAATATAGTACACGTTCTCCAAAGCATAGCAAATAAAATATATTCTTCTCTTCTTTTCTTTCTCTTTTACCAGAAAATCTTTTCTTTAACTCCCATCTTCTTCATCTTTTATGTGTCATTTTGTTATGTTTTATTCATCTGGATTTATTTTGTTTTATGGTCTTTGGCTTATAATTTTGTAATTTTAAATATCTAGCCATATATTATTTTTTATTTATTTATTCCTCATCTTCTTCATCTTTTATTGATTATTTTAAATTACAAATTGTAAGAAAATGTGCTAAGTAGCTGCAAAATTGTCATCAAGCCATGATTCGTGTCTGTTAAATTTTGAGCTTTGAGATGATCGAGAGCTGTTTTAGTAGCAATGGTGGTTATTTTTCTAAAATAATATTCCTGTATATATAAATCTAATTATATCGGGCCTTTTGTTACTTTTTCTACGCTTGCCATGGGTGCAAATGGCTGCCGTGGATCGGGATTAGAATTTCTTATAAAAGTTTGTCTTCTCAGAGTAAATGCTTCCATTGATATAGCAATGTTTCTTCTGATCTTAATTAAATCTTTTGATACCAAATTACCAATTGAGACAATGCTTGAGGATTTTAATTCTTTAATATATGACATAATTTTAATCTAAGAACAATAACAAATGCTGGACTTTTTATTTTAATTATGATTTAAATGTTAGAAAAAAAATATTTTTGAAAACGGTTGTATCAAACACATATTTATTGTGTTTGTTCTTTTTAATTGTTTTTTCCGAACACATTTTATAGTTTCAGTTTTAAAATACAAGATATAGAAAATAATATCATACGCTTACTTAAATTTAAAATATAGTAATTGTAAAACATTATTTTCATTATTTTTTTTGTTTTTAAAAAAATAATAATTTAAAAACAATACCGAATAAGTCCTAAAACTTTTTTTTTATTAATGCTAATGCTAAAGCTTTATTCTCACATAATTTTTTATAATTATTTTATTTAAATTATTTATTATATGTTTGTGTATGTATTAGTTAAAAAATTATTTTCTAATAATAAATATGACTTAAATGTTTAGTAAAAATTAGTTTTGAAAATGGTATTACGAAATGAATATTCTCTATTTTTATCATTTTCAATTGTGTCTACCGAACACATATTACTGTTTTCAATTTCAAGATTCAGGATCCAGAAAATGATATCAGACGCATATTTAAATTCGAAATACAACAACTGCAAAACATCATTTTCATTCTCATTTTTATTTTCAAAAAATATAAATTCAGAAACAATACCGAACCGGCCCTAAATTATCTGAAGCAATACCTGAATTGATCCATTTCAAAAACAGCAGAACCAGAATTTACTTGCCCACAACTCTTTTACATTGAAGAAGAAATGTTCTAGAATATGCTGATTTTATAAATTTAAGGATACTGCTCTTCCTTCTCCAATAAGGTTTGTCCTCAAATGATCTATTAATAGTGGATAAAGTTTATGTGTTTTCAAGCTCATTTTGATCATAACTCCCCTCTCTTTCTTCATTTTCCCCCGTACTTTTTCTCCCATAACTCCCCTCTCTTTCTTCATTTTCCCCCGTACTTTTTCTCCGTCTCACTAATTTAGATAATCACGCAACCTACCAGATTGAACACTAATTTAGATAATCACACAACCTACCAGATTGAACACAAAGTTCCAATTTCTATTTCAGGAATACGATAAATCGGTAGAAGATGTGAAAGGGATCCCAAAATATATCAGAAATTAAAATAAAATTGCAAGAAGTTACCAAATAATACCTTTGAGATTTGTGGTATTTTCCTAGCAATGCAAGCAAACGCTGACCACGAAATTACCAAACGCTGATCACGTGAACGATCATCTAAGACCTACATTTGTAGGAGAAATGCTTGTTAATACATCTATGAGAAAAATATATATATATATATATATATATAAAAACCAAACCTCAACTATTTACATTTTTTTAGATTATGTTTCTCTCACTGTATACTTCTTTTACCGTAAAAGAAAAAAATTGAAAGTAACTAGTAGAATACGGTAAAAAAAGGAAAAAAAAACACAGACAAAGAAAAAGGTTTTGGAATGAAAATTAAAGGGCACATAAGTATTTAGCCACTTAATGTCATTATCTGATTTGATGTTAATATTTTTTACAAGGTTGCCCTCCCAAATAAAATATTCTGCCTCTACTCCTTGTTCCAATTCAAAAAGATTTCAAGTGATAATTGTAGGGAAGAGAAGAAACAAAACCATATATAACATATACCCAAAGATATCTTGCTCAAAATAAAGCGAACTGGCTCTTCGAATTCCTTATCAAGCATTCGATCTGCTTCATCAAGGATCTACAGAAAGTTTTAAACATCAAGTCATTTCAGATTAAATTTAATATTTATTGTTAGAAGTGAAGTTTTTACAAACTCTACAGGTACAAAACAACATTACTTATTTTCTGTACTCCTGTTAAAATGTATTGCTCTTTCTTCTACGACTAATCTTGCTCAGTGTCATTTGGATTCTGTTTAGGAATTTAGGAAATCTTACTAAAGAATCCATTTTCCCTTACAAAGTCAGGAGTTAAGGAGTTAATTTACTGATGGCAAAGCCTTTTACAAGCTGTACTAGAACTTCTAGTTCTCTCTCCATGAAAAAAAAAAAAAACTCCCTTGAAAATTTTGATAATTCTACCTTTTCTCATCCACTTTATTCATCCCATCTTGTAATAATTTTGATAACTTTGCAAACTTCATCTCCAACTTAATAAGCCAGAGATAAACCCCAATTAAACCCATCCTCAAATCGAAACAAGAAAATACAACACCTTAAAAAAAAAGGCAGCGGTGATATTTATAACTAAATCAATACATAGAGATGGTAATTAGAAGACCAATATTCTAAAAGGCTGTGCCTACCGCAAAAGAAACCTCCAAAAAAAGGTGGCAGGCATTCATTTCAATCAAATCTATCAAACCACCAGGTGTTCCAATCACAATGTCCTGTGCGCACAAGAAAGAGAATGTCATATTACTAGATAATTATAAGAAAATCTTGCGTATGGCAAGTGCCAACTACCACATCATATAATAATATAGAGGTGCAGTCAAGAAAATAACTATATGCTTCCACTGAAAACAAAAGGGACAAATTATCTCCATGCTAACGGCAAGACTCAACTAGATCTCCACATGATCAATAAAATCAAGACAATAAAAATCTATCCTTGTGTGCAAATTAAGACAATAGCTCAACATGTTTTGTTTTTGAATGATATTCTGGATTGCTGGCTAGCACTTTTGTTATCACAATTGAGTACTGGAGTTTGCTGCAACTGCACCAGCAACTCTTTAAGTAATTAGGTTATCCAAAGCATTTCTATGGTAGTCAAAGCTAAAACCCTATATTCAAATTCTGCTGTATTTCTTGAAATTATCTACTGTTTCTTGGATGACCATGACATGAGGTTGTTTCTCAAGTAAATACAGTAGCCTCCCACTGACTTTCTATCATCCAAATTTGATCCCCAATTAGCATCTAAAAATGCCGTAAGTGTGAGGTTTCCTGTATTGTAAAATTGTAAACTATAATTGGATATGAACTGAGGATATTTTAATACACGTTTGCAGGCTTGCCAATGAAACACAGAAGGTGCAGCAAGAAATTGGCTGAGCTGATTAACTGAGAAAACAATTTCAAGCCTCGTCAAAATTACATATTGCAGGGATCCAATTATACTCCTATGCAGAGAAGGGTTTTCAAAAGTGTACCCTTATCTTTGGTTGGTTTTTCGGTTAAGCTCATAGGAGTTTTGCACCCTTTGCTGTCTAACATCTGTGCCTTTTTTAGCATATCCCTAATGCACTTTGTCTGAGAGAGATTAATTGTTGAGAATAGAAAGTATTAAACTAGGCACAAAGGCTAGAGATTATGAATTAGAGAGAAAGTCAATCTTTGACAGCAGCTGATACAATTTTCCTTTAGCAATCTCTTGAGCCAGATGCACAGTCTTCTTTTTGCCTTTAATAAAACAGAGATTGGCAATAAATTCAGTGGTTAAGTCATTATCTTCTAAGAGCTTAGAAATGCTTATAAGGTTTCTAGTTATGGCAGGAACATACAAAATATCATTTAAATGCAGGAATGAATCACATGATGTATGAAAACAAGCATATCCAATGTGTGATATATTCAATCCTTCACTATTCTCAACATGCAAAAGTTCATTAGGCCAAGATTTAAGTTCTACAGATTATTAGTAAGATGGTGAGTAGCACCACTATCCAATTGCCATCCCTGATCAGCTATTCCACCTTCAGATGTTGTAAGACAGGTGGCTTTTGAAGTCGACGGTTGATTGGAGTTCAAGTTTGATTTGCGCTTTTATTTTCATTGTTTTAGGTTGATCACATTCTTTGAAGTTATGGGATTGTTGGTTATTGAGTTCAGGGTTTCATTTGTTCGTTACCTTTATCTGTGCCATGATAATACATATTCCTTTTTGCTCCTTGCTAATGGTTTATTACAGCTGAAATACTCCCAATGATCTGTTGTTTAAGCTTCTAGGTTAATGGTAACCTTGGTAGGTTATTAGAGTTGAGATGACCAGGTGGTCATGTGTCAAATCCTCTAATTTTATTTTAGTTATACTATCATTATGTCTTGTTTGCATTTATTGGTATCCTATAGATGTGTTCGTGCTTGATGTGCATGCTTTGCATGTGGCTACAATTGTTACATTTGACAATATCTAGTGATTTAAAAAGGTGGTTGTTACTTGTTAGCAACCGAGGAACTACTTTGAATTAAAGGTATCAAAAGGGTGGGCAATGCCCAAAGGTTGAAGCCCATTTGAGGTTCTGGGCCAGGCCTATCTTGGGCCCACTAATGCAAGGCTAGGAGTTCCCCGCTTGCTGGCTTGGCTCATCAAATCAGCTAAATTCAGATTTACCATTTTCTGATATGAAGCAAGTTAAAATTCTTCAAATAAACTGAGTGATAAATGAGGCATGGAAATACGACTATGATTCCTTTCCTTATGTTTTCTGTCATTATCAACTGAGATAGTGAACAAAGTATTACAACAATAATGGGTCCACTTCAAGTTTACTCCTAGCGATAATGACTTGTGTTCGTCAATAATTTCAAGAAAATGTTGATGGTAGAAGATCTCCACACCTGATGAATTGTTTAGATTTAGAACTGAGTTAGCAAATATTATAAGTAGACAACAATGAGGATCATTAGACTTATTGAATTAGTGGAAACAACCTTTGAAGACCTTCACTATTTTTTCTACAATGGCTTGTGATGATATAGCTTCTCACGTCAACAGTAATGTTGTGGTAAGCTGGTAATTTAAGTGCCTAGATATTGGTTGATTGAAAGAGTAGGTAGACTAACAGATGTAATACTTGAATACCTCATGTCATAATAAATACGATTTTATAGCTGATAAAACACAAGATGATGGTGATGATATGTTTGAGAAAATCTAAAGATAAATGATTTTTACCAATGTACTTCATTTATTTTGTTTTTGTATTTAGAGTGGAGCATTGCACATGATTGAGTGATGCACTTTTTACTCATTATAGGTTTTTAATTACAATGTATTCGTATCTTAATTTTATTATTATTTTTTAATTAATAGAAATAAAGCACTTTATTTTAAATTTATGGTGCAGCTATATTCGTTCCAATGATCTTTATAAATGCAAAGAAACTTGAAGAATTTTAATTTTTTATACTAAAAAAAAAAGATAGATTTAAGCGGGCTTTGGTGGGCCTAGAACTGGCCTGTAGCACAAGCTCGCATGACCTGAAACTTTTTGGGCAGTCCCACTTGCTTGCCACCTCAGTTATCCTCAATTGAATTCCTCGTTCTAAGGCCGCAAAGAGGATTTTAAGTTTTTAACTAGGATGTCATGGATACAGAATTTAGTTATTATCCCCTTTAGAGTAATGATAACACAGTTACAAACTTTTTGGTACAAAATAATATTTACAATGTAATGTGGTATAATATGAGTAGTTGAATGAAAATATCACTTGGACATATATTTTTTTTTTCAATTTTATATTTTTATTTAATCAATCATCTAATACCATTTCAATTTGTAAAAGAGTTTATATAGCTGTAATATTATTCTTCCCCTTTATTAAATTCGATTTGGGAGTACACTAGTTAATATCCTTTTCATTCACCAATTGCTTGATAGCTCGTGCTCAGTACTGTTATGCTTCTAACCTGCATATTTGCATGCTTATGAACTTTGATTTGATCTTTCCAGCGCACTCTACTCAGGGAAAATGTCATGGTCTAGGGAGTTCTTTCTAGGGACAGCGTCCAAGATCTTCATGGATCCTACACTGCAGAAAATAGACCGTTTTATATAAGAAGGGATGAGGCTTCTTCTCCGGGCCGTAATCCTTCTGGAACAAGGTTTTCTGATGCAGAAACTCTACACAAAAAGGGAATCTGGAGTCTTGTCATGGCAACTTCTCTTTCTGGTGTAAATTGGGTTTCTCTCTTTGAACTGGTGCATCAAACAACTATGAGGGTTACTGATGAACATGTCAAATCAGCGGCAATTTCTATCATGAATATGATTTTGATGTGCAGTTATTGTTACATGGAGAGAGAAAGCAAATAGAATTCTTCTTGTTAAATGTTTTAACATGACATGGTGCCCTTTTCTAAAAGAATTTCATCATTGAAATCCTATTCAAACCAGATTTGGCTAGAAGCTGGTATTTGACAATATTTCACAACTACTAATAAAGAAGCTAGCGTACAATTACAAAAGGAAGGTATGCACTTTCTCTATCTGCTGCTGAACTGTAAGCCCACATCATTTTGTTCTCCTTTATTATTATTATAGGTGTTAGAAAATTGAATCACATGCAGTTACCGTTTTGTCCACTAACGTGTTTTTGTATTGACTACAGGTTTGCTCTCCTTTCTTTTACTCTAGTTAGCTTCAATATTTTGTTAAATTATCTTGTATATAGTTCAAACATGTTTGTCATAACATTATCAGAAAGTTTTGTCAATCTAAGTGGCCAAATCGAAGTAAGGGGGAGAAGACGAACTAGATGTTCAAACCGCATATCAGATTAACCACTCTAGGTTTCTGTCAATACATGAAGTAATATAGAACCAGTTCCAACCCTTTTAAGTGGTAGTTTCCAGACAAGACCTCTAATTAGTGCTCTTTAATACTTTGAGCTGTTGTTTTTTTATTTTTATTTTACTTTTTAATTTCAAGCTGACTGGCAGAGCACTTTGAGTGATCTTAAAAGTTACTGCTACTCTCATCTCCTCTCTGATCTCATTCATTACTATGTTTGAGATTTAAAGATGGCATGTATATATTTGCTCATAGTTGCAACACTTCCCTAACAATTTTTTATTCCTGATTGGATAAAAGGTTCGGAAATATTTGTTAGATTCTGCTCTGGTTATTAAGAGGAGAATGCTGGTGTTGCAGATGATAGTCATGTAAATCTTTCACCTTCAATCTTGGAGAGCTTGGCAGACTGTATAGGTTGTTGTGGAACTAGTGTACAAGTAGCATGCTATTAGATGAATTTCAAATTTCAAATTTTCATTTATTTGATATAGTATCACTATTATCATCTTTGCATTTATTGTGTCTCTTGCCGCTTAATTTTACGCCCCTACTTATGTGAGTTTACTTTATAATAACAAACTATTATTAGATGTAAACCTTTGTTTGTGTCAGTTGCATAACTATTCATCCCAAACACTTTAAATTTGTAGGGATGCGCTATAATATTTTAAAACAAGCCATAGATAGTTAATGAAAATTTAATTAATTGACATCATTTAACAAAAGTAGTGGAACTCTTAGTATTTAACCCATGGCATTACTTGGTGTTTGTCAACAAGCTATCGCTCTCATTAGGCATTGTAAGTTCAGAGCCTCCTCTCTTTCAACTCAACCTCCTGTTTCAAGTTGTCTATCAGCAATTTTGATATGCTAAAATGATGAAAGTTTTGTGAAATATCGGCAATGTGTGCATCATTGCAGGTTAAATATGATCTAAAGGCATTACTCCTGTTTTTTAAATTCTCTTTTCTTGTTTGTTGCGTGTATGCCCTTATTTATGTTTTTCATTTTTAGCATTTCAACCTATTTGCTGTTCTCTATGCACTTTGTGTTCTTTCTTTCCCTCTTGAAATCTTCTTTTTCTACACGAAAGTTTCATTTTGCATTTGAAACCTATAGCCGTTAAAGATGTCACTGAAAATTTTAGAACCTAGTGTATGTTATTGTATAAATATTACCTTTACTAGATGTTTAACTCATTTCCTAGATCTAAACAATTGCGAGCACATAACTTGTCTGTACAATCATTGATTAGTGTTTAAAATTGTATGTTTCATTAAGAGGTAAAAATACTATTTTGTATTATATTAAAATTAACATTTGTAATTATGTAACATATTGTGAATTTCTAATTATTTTTTTAAATATTTGATTTTGTATATTTTTGTGTGTTTATTAGGTAAAAATAATCATTTCACACAATTTGAGACTCCAAACAAGTGTACCGATGTCAAATTTGAATTCTAAAAGTCTAAGAAGTTAGATCATTATTGAGAAAGATTTGCGATTTTTTATGTGAAATTATAAGTTTTTACCATGGTAAATGTGGTAATTGTGAAATTATAAGTTTTTACAATTTTAGGTGTGGTAATTATTAGTGGAATAAGTTATGTGTCCTTGAATGAATTAAATTAGGTTTATGTTTTGATAGTGGAACAAATGTATAGTTATGATGTAATTAGTTTTATTTATGTAAATAGTGTGGATTAATCATGTATTAGTACAAATAGAGAAGGGGGGACACACTTCTCTACACTTTTTCTTTACTTCTTTCCTCTCAAATCCTTCTTTTCATTTCTCTTTGTAGTATATTTTCAATACATAAAATCAGTTTTATTTCTAATTTTCAAAAATCAGTTTTCTTCTTTTCATTTATCTTTGTAGTATATTTTCAATAAATAAAATCAGTTTTATTTCTAATTTTCAAAAATCAGTTTTTTGTTTTCAATTTTAATAATTACTTTTAATTCAATTATGGTTAGCTAAATACTAATAGTTAGGAGAAGGTGAAACTCATAGTAAAAGAAAATGATTTAATCAAATTTTATTTTTAATTATAAGAATTAAATTATTTTTCATATAATTTTATCCATATTTTATATTTTAAAATTTTGATTTATTGTAGACAAACATGGGGTTTGGTACAATGAATTCTTAATATCTTAGTATAAAGCATGATAAAGTGATATTTTGACTTATTGTAGACAAGTTAAATTTTGGCGCACTAAGTACTTAATCCATAATAAAATTAAGGGAAAAATAATTGTAATTTATATAATTAATCTTTTGAGTAATAAAATAAAAATATAAAATTTATTAAATTATATTTATTATTAAGAGTGGATCCATAATCCTAACTAATTTAATTTCATTAGTTTCAATTAGTTTTCATATATTTAAATTTTATTTTATTTTTTAAACTAAAATAAAAAAATTAAACATTTTCCCTATGAATCGACCTCCAACTCATTGAATTATGTTATAATTAGCCACTCTTATTTTTTAGAGTAAATTAAAACACTTTTGAGTCGTGTTAAGTTTTTGGCGTTGTTGCAAAAGAAAAATATTTATTTGACTTTATTTATTTCAAACAATAGACCGATTTAATCAAAAATCATTTTCAAGCGAAGAAGTGCGGTCTTTATTTATAGACCGGCAATGAGAACACATCGATTCCGAAGACCGAATAAAAAGTTTACATTTTTTAGTCGATGCAGTTATAACGGATCCCAAAGATAAAAAAATTAGAAAAAAAATGATAAAAGAAATTAGTAAAAGAGTTCCCCGGTGGTCATACAAATTAATCGATAATGTAGACCAAGAACTGGGAGAATACGACAAAAATGTAAGAGGGAAATATGCATGTTTTTTATTTTACTTTTGGTTTAAATTTTCATTGACCCCCTTTTTCTTTTTTTAAATTCTGTTCTATCCTTTAAATCTGTCAGAATTTCAGTTTTTACCCCAAAGATTTTCGTTCTAGGTTCATTCTTCTCATAGTTGCAGTAGTTTGACCATAAATTATAAAAAGTTTTTGAATAGGTCTCTTGCTGAAATTTCCCATAATAATCAAATTTGGACTTATAACTTGAACTTCTTTAGACCATATTTAGATTTCTTTAGACTTTATTTGAACTCAATAAATTGAATATTAACTTTAAAAGTAACAACAAAGGCCTAATCATTTGAATTAATCACTTAATTGGGTGGTAATTTTTAAATTTTTTTTAAAAAATCTATACCTGGAGATAATTATTTCTTTTCTTTCTTTATTTTTTTTTAATTTATGAAATTTAATTTTTGCATTTGTTTTCTTGTTGGCATTTATTTTATTAATTTATATGGCTAGTTCAATCGCCTAGATTGTTAATGTTTTGTTAATTTTTCTTATGTTTAATTATTTTGTTTATATGGCTGAATTGGCTACCTATTTAGTTATTTTAATTTTAGTTAATTAATTTTTAATTTGTTTATTTTTATTTTACATTTTTTTCTTGTATATTTTGTTTATTTAATTTTCATTTCTTTTCTGTAATTTCATTTTTTTATGTTATTCATTTATTTGTGTATCATCTTTATAATATAATTTCACACACACACATCGTTATCATCATTGCATGAGACATTGGTCTTGAACTTTAAGTGGCAGATTAATTTGTAAATCTCAATCACTGCTACCAATCATAGATGATATCCAAGACGAAAATTTTTTGGGCCAACTTAATCTTTAAATTAATTAGGGAAACAACCAATCTCAACATAATGTAAACAATCAGAACCAACTAAGAACCTTGAGAAACTATATGAATCCAACCAGAATTAGAGCCCCCTCGTGTGTAGTATTTCCTCCAAAAGCATCATGATTCAACTTCAAACCAAGTATTATCTAACTTTGACCAATATTTCATAGTTTAAAATATGATAATCCATACTTGCATCTAAGAGATTTTGAGAAAGTTTGTAATACATATACAAACTAAATTATAGCATAAACATATTTAGATTAAAGATTTTTCCTTTTTCATTAAAACATAAAGCTAAAATTTGGCTACAAAACCTTAAATCTGGATCAATAAGAATTTAGAACAACATGCAACAACAATTTT
The DNA here is from genome assembly GCA_030449905.1 of Luvunga scandens. NCBI lineage: Eukaryota > Viridiplantae > Streptophyta > Magnoliopsida > Sapindales > Rutaceae > Luvunga > Luvunga scandens. The sequence continues at coordinate 97,366 of JASUUG010000848.1, read as the reverse complement.
TGAAAAAAAAAATCCACCTCATAGAACCATTTATTTTAAAAGGCAAATCATTTTATTTTAAAAGGAAAATCATTTCTTTCACTCAAAAAAATAGAGAAACATTATACCAATATTCGAATAGACTTAAAAAATTGCTTAACATATGTCTACACCATGGTTTTGAAACTTAACGATTGGTCACCTATTTCTATGAAGGCTTGACACCTTAAATAGATAAATTGTAGAAATGATGTGTAATGGTGAATTTAGAGATAAAATTCCTAAAGATACACTAGATTACCTTGACCAATTAGCTGAAAATGCACAACATTCAAATACTGTTATAATTTTTTAATTGACCAATAAACTACAATCATCTCCATCCAGTGGAGGAATCTATAACCTTAGAGAAGATCATGATTTACAAGCAAAATTTGCATCCTTAGTTAGCAAGATTGAAGTTTTGGAGAATAAAAGAAGTGATCAACTAAAATATATTGAATAAATTACATGTAATATTTGTAGTTCTAATGACCATTTCACTCAAAATTGTCCCATTTTACCTGCATTTAAAGAATGTCTTCATGATCAATCTAATACCATTAACATTTTTAATAAGCCAAACCCATATTCACAGACTTATAGTCCTGGTTGGAGAAATCATCCAAATTTTAGTTGGAGGAATGTACAATCTTCACAAGCACTGCCTCCACAAAATTTTCAAAATGCTCAGTCATATGCACCATATGTTCCACCACCATGGAAAAATTTAGAAGATACAATGCATTCATTCATTAGGAAACAAAATGCTATTAACAATCAAAATGCATAAATCTTTTCTGATTTGAAAGATATTTTTGCAAAAATTGCTTATGCACTCACAATTTAAGAAAAAGAAAAATTTCCAACTCAACCACAATTAAATCCCAAGATTCAATAAAATCTACCCATTGACTAAGTCAAGTTAGTTATAACTTTTCGTGGTAATAAGGTTGTTGATAAATCCATTCCTAAACCTTGTGAACATGAAAATGGTGAAAATTTAAAGGGTAAGAAAGGACTAACTAAGCTTACACATAGTGAAGAATATAGTTATTGTTCCATTTGAACTATCATTTCCTTAAACATTGAATAAGCTAAGGAAATCAAATCACTCTTTTGAAATTTATGAAATCTTTAAGCAAGTGCAAGTTAACATTTCTCTGTTAGATACAATCAAGCAGGTAGCTTTATATGCAAGATTTTTAAAGGACTTATGCACTATTAAAAAGAAATTGAAGGTAAGAAATAGTGCTTTCATAGCTGAACAGGTAATTACCATTCGGTCTACTAATACTAAGTTGAAATATAAAGATCGTAGTTGTCATACTATTTCTTATATTATTGGAGATCACAAAATTGAGCATGGTTTACTAGCCCTTGGTGCTAGTGCTAATTTACTTCTATATTCATTTATTTTCAACTTAATCTTGGTGAGTTAAAATCCACTTCAACTACATTGTTACTTGCCGATAGATCAATTAAAGTACCAAAAGGAATAGTGGAAGATGTTTTAGTACAAATTGATAAATTCATATACCCTATGGATTTTATTGTCCTAGAAACTAAACTTGTTGTGAATAATTGTAAACCAATTCCTGTAATTTTGGGTCGACTATGTTTAGTAACTGCTAATGCATTGATTACTTGTAGAAATGGTTTAATGAATTTGCCATTCGAAAATATGACTTTGGAATTGAATGTTTTTAACATGTGTAGGCAACCTAATGAAGAAAAGAATAATGAAGATGAGATTAATGAACAAAAGGAATTGCTTGAATCTTGTATAGAGGAGAACATCTAAAAACGGAATTTTCTGAACTTAGTGATATTTGTTTGGTTAATTCAATTGAATCAAATAAGCAACCTGAATATGATACTTTTAATATAAATTTGTTGTTTGATTCTGCTTAGACATTACAAAAAAATGATGAGAAACCAAAATTTGATGAGCTTGGAATCATTGAAAAGATTGAGCAGCAAGAAGCACTTAAATTAGAATTGAAACCTTTACTAGAAGGATTAAGTATGCTTATCTTGGAGAAGAACAAATTTATCATGTTGTGATTTCTTCTACCATATCAAGCGACCAAGAAGGTAAGTTATTATTTGTTCTTAAAAAGCATAAAAACACAATTTAAATGATATTAAGGTATTAATCGTTTACTTTGCATACATAAATTAATTTGAAAGAAAATGCTAAAACATGGCAACAACCTCAAAGAAGATTAAACCTACACATGAAAAAACTAGTAAAAACAAAAGTCCTTAAATTGCTTGATGTGAGAATTATCTATCCTATTTCTGATAATAAGTGGGTAAGTCCCATACAAGTAGTACCTAAAAAATCTGGAATCACTGTTCTTAAAAAAGAAAAGGGTGAATTAATTCTAACACGAATTACATCTAGTTGGTGCATGTGCATTGATTATAGAAAGTTAAATGAAGCCACTAGAAAAGATCACTTTTTGTTACTATTTCTTGACTAAATCTTAGAAAAAGTAACTAGACATCTCTACTACTACTTTTTAGATGGATATTCAAGTTATTATCAAATTCTTATAGCACTTGAGGACCAAGAAAAAACCACATTTACATTTCCTTTTGGAACATTTACATTTAAAAGAATGCCATTTGGACTTTGTAATGCTCTCGCAACATTTTAAAGATACATGTTAAGTATTTTTAATGATATGGTTGAACATTGTTTATAGGCCTTTATAGATGATTTGACTGTATTTAGGAATTCTTTTAATGATTTTCTTGATAATTTGGAGAAAATTTTAAAAAGATGTATTGAAAAAGAACTTGTGTTGAATTGGAAAAAATGTCATTACATGATTACTTTTAGAATGTTTTGGGTCATGTTGTCTTTCTTAAAGGAATTAAAGTTGACAAAGTAAATATTGAAGTCACATCTAAATTTCCATAACCAATAACAATTAGAGATGTGCAATCTTTTTTAAGACATGCAGGATTTTATCAAAGGTTCTTAAAAAACTTTAGTATCATATCTAAACTACTTTGTAATCTCTTATTAAATGATGCACCATTTGAATGGACTGATGATTGTAAAAAATCTTTTGAGAAAATAATTTTTCTTTTAACATTTGCACTCATTATGCAATCTCCTGATTAGTCTTTACCTTTTGAATTAATGTGTGATGCAAGTAACTTTGTTGTTGGTGCTGTTTTAGGAAAAAAAGGGATGATAAGCTGTTTGTGATTTATTATGTGAGTAAGACTTTGAATAGTACCCAAATGAATTAGTTGACAACTGAGAAATAATCACTTGTTGTGGTGTTTGCATTAAACAAATTTTGTTCATATTTGTTTGGTTCTAAAACTATTCTTTTTATTGACTAAACTGCTATGAAATACTTAATGACTAAACATGATGCCAAACTAAGACTAATTCATTAGAACCTATTACTTCAAGAATTTGACCTCACCATCAAAGATTAAAAGGGTGTTGAAAATGTCATTGCAGATCATTTATCAAGGCTCATAAATGAAATTTGAACTGACATAACACCCATCAATGATTCTTTACTGTTTGAATTTTTATTTTTTGTTACTTCAATGCCATGGTATGCTAACATTGTTAATTTCTTTGCTATATGTAAAATGCATTTGTAATGGAATACTTAAAAAAAGAAGAAATTTTTTGTTAAAGTAAATAAATTTTATTTGGATGAGGTAAGTAGTTTCATTAATTTTTGTCATTCTAAAACATGTGGTGGACATTTTTCTTCAAGAAAAATTATAACTAAAATTTTATAATGTGGATTTTATTGGCCTACCATATGCAAAAACACATGAATTTTGTAAACCTTGTGAAAACTGTAAAAAATTGGGATCAATTACTAAAAGAAACATGATACTTTTAAATCTCATATTTGAAATCGAAATATTTGATTGTTGAGAAATGATTTCATAGGCCCACTTACATCATCTTTTAGATTTATGTACATATTAATTGTAGTTCATTATGTTTCAAAATGGATTGAACCAATTTCTTGTCCAAATAAGGTAGCAAAATTGTGATTAAATTTTTGAAGGAAAATCTTTTTAAGTCATTTGGAATTCCTTGAGCCATTATTAGTGATGGAGGTAAGAATTTTTGTAATAAGTCATTTGAATCTTTAATAAAAAAATATCGAATTACATAAAAAGTTATTGCGCCTTCTCATCCTCAAACAAATGATCAAGTTGAATCAACAAATAGGGAGATAAAATAAATTTGAGAAAAGACAGTCAACCTAAACCACAAAGATTGATCTCTTCGACTAACTGATGCACTATAGGCCTACTGTACTGAATTTAAGATATTTTTAGGAATGTCACCCTATCAGCTAGTTTATGAAAAATCTTGCCATTTACTTGTTGAACTTGAGCATAATTCATTTTAGGTTATTAAAGATTTTATTTTAAATTTGGATGATGCTGGTGATGTGCGAAAATTGCAATTGAATTAACTTTAGGAATTGTGGAATGATGCATATGAAAATTCAATAATTATTAAGCAAAGAACAAAACCTTTTTATGATAAAAGAATTTTCTAGAAAATATTTGAGATTGGTCAAAAAGTGTTCTTTTATAATTCTTGTCTTTATTTGTTTCCAAGAAAGTTAAAGTCAAAGTGAGGTAACCCATTTGTTATAAAAAAATCCATAACCATATGGGGTCATAAAAATTGAGAATCCAAAGAATAGTGTTATATTTAAATTTAATGGATAAAGATTAAAACCATATTTGAAATACTAACCACGTGAAGAAAGCACCGAAATAAATTTTAGTCAACCACCAAATTTTGATTAAGTTTTTTTTAATGAGTGATTTAACTTTTTATTATTAATTTACTGTTTAAATTGTTTAACTGCCTTGAATGATACTGGTTATTATGTTTCTTACTTAAGTGTGTTTAATGATTGTGTTCCTTTTCGTCTTTAAAAATTATGAGCACTTTAATGAGAAAGATCCTCTTCAAACATCTTGGAGAACTTTTACGAGTGAACTTTTACTTAAAAGACCAAATACAAAGTTGTAAATTACATCCACTTTAGGATCTACGACCACAAACATTAGTACCTTATGTTGAGGATTTGAAAAGACAACTTAGGGAAATAAAGATTGGTATATATGACTTCTAATTGAAGCTTGAAATTAACTCAATAAAAGGACGAATATAAGTCCATTTTTCTTTTTACATTGTTTGTTTTCTTTTTATTATTTTGTTCACTTTCACATTTGATTTGATTTTTTAGATTTGATTCTCTTCATTTTCGGGTGTTTTGATTTATTTTCCCATATAAATGGTGGATAACAATACTTCATGACTTTTTAAGTCAGCATCCTTAGTTTCCATCATAACTGAAACCTCAAAATCAAACATGAAAGAAATACAACATAAATTGCATAAACATTTTCCTTTTCTCCCTCAAAATGCCCTAAAAAAAATTTACAAAACTTGTTGTGAATGATTTTTTTTATCAATGATCAATGCAATTCCTGTTGATATTTGTTGGTTAATTAAAGTAAAAGTCCGATTAGCTGATAAGTTTCTTGATCCATTTATTTCTTACATTCCTAGTTTTGGTAAAAGCACATTTGCTAAAAAATGAGAGCTAAAAGACTTAGCTTAGGATGTTATAACTGTATAAGACTTAGTTACAAACAAGAAACTTGTAAATCTTTAGGACTGGTTTTTGATAATTGAAAAGATAAAATTAAATTTGTTAAAGATGGCCTAAGTAAAGAATCATTAGATGATATCTTACTCTCTTGAGACGCATCGAAGCAGATAAGTGCAACATGAGAATCATAAATTATGGGGACTATTATAAAAAGAAAGTGCACAATTTAATCTTGGAAATTTGACTCAAAAAAATCTTGTTTGCCAATTAATATGAAAATTGGATGGGAAATCTATCCTCGAGCTATAGAGGGTGTTCAAGCCATTACAAGAAGTAAAACTTGAGGATGATGTGAACCACAATCATAACTATCAGTAAATATCCTTTTATTTGGTTATTCTTTATCATTTGCATTATTGCATTTAGTGGCATGGTTTTGTATCTAATCATTATTTGTTTTCTTTTACTGTTTGCTTTTGAATTATTGAGCTACGAGCTTTATGTGTCATTTGACAAATACGCTAACCTATTTACAATTGTTTCTTATTATTTCTATCACCAAGATTTTTTAAATATGAGTTCTTTTTTCAAATGCTCACAACTTTTTTTTTAAGATTATTCCAGTAACAATATCTTGGAGTAGACAATTCAAAAATTTTTGTGATCTTTATGGATTTCATTATGAAAAATATAAGGAGTTCGTTCAGGTAACTGTAGATCTTGGTCATGTCACAGCTAAGAGGAAGGTACACCTTATATATGAAGTAAGTGACTAAGAGTTTTTAAAGCTTGTTTTAGAAGCTATTTTTATTAAAGGAAACTAAAATGCTAGGCATCATTTCACAAGCCTTAAAACCTCTGGAATGCTTGTCCGACCCATCAATTGGAGAAGAATGAGTTGTCTCAAGTATACAAGAGCGAATATCTGAAATGTTAAATCATGCTGATGTTTTCATTTTCTTACCAGAAGATTTTGCAACTTTAGAGGGATTGATAACATTTGCATCTTGAGCTTATTTGAACATCCATAAAAAACTCATAGGTCTATTAAATGTTAATAACTTTTATTATGACTTGCTCACATTCATTAACCATGCAATTAAAAATCATTTTATTCCAATCTCCGCAAAAAAAAAACTCTTTATTTGTGCTTCTATTGCTAATGAGTTACTTGATCTTTTACAAGCTTACAAACCAGAGCTACATCCCTAGCAAGAAGTGCAAGTTAGATTTAAATCTTCGGTCGTAATTATTTACTTGGAGCGGTCAAGTAACATTTCCTAAACTCTACTTTTTTCTTTTAAGACATTGAGGACAATGTCTTGTTCTAGTTAAGAGGAGGGAATATTTGATAGTTATGGAATATAATAGTGATGTTTATGTCGAAGATGGCTAAATATAGGGTGTAGCGACTCTAGAAACTCATCTTTTGCGGCCTATTTAGGTGTGATATTTCCCATTTCTTCTTTTATTATTTATGTTTTCTTTATCTTTTTGGCCTTTTTGCAAGCATATTTTTAAATTATGAATAATGTTTAAATTAAGTTAGAGGGAAGGGATAGTTGATGTAAATTGTAAATATGTGTTTATTTACTTTTCTTTAAAAAAACCCAAAAACAACTAAAAACAATAATTTTTTTTTGTCTAGGATGGCTATGTAAAGAGTCACGACTTTTGAGACATATCTTAATAGTCCTATTGTATTATATTTTGATTTTAAAATTCATAATAAGTTATTTTTGTTTCTTTTTCTTTAAATTACTCAAATTTGTGAACTCTTCATTTAGTTATTAAGTCATTTTATTGTTTACTCATTTAAATAGATTTTATTAAATCATTCTTCACACACACACTATGACATATAGTAGTAGGTTGTAAGTTAAAAATTTTGTAGCATTTAGTTCTTTTGATTTATTAGGGATAATATGTAAGGTATATTGTAAAAATAAAGTAAAAAAAAAAAAAGAAGAATAAGAAAGAAGAAGAACAATTTGAATGTGTTTAATTTTGCTATATCTATAACCTCAGTAATTAAGTCCGCAAGGGTCTTTTAACAATTAGTACCTTAAGGCCAACTAGTGTTGGAGTCACTGGCCCAAAGCTCGCTACATTGGTGATAGATATATTGTTTGTTTGTTTATTAGAAACACGAGTAATTAAGTCCGTAGGAGTATTTCAACACCTAGTGCCCTAAGGCTAACTGGTCTAGGAGTCACTCACTTAAAGCTCGCTACATGGGTTTAAAATATAATATTTTAAAATGTATGTAAATTATCTGCTATCTAAAGATAAAATTTCTAATGAATTTTAGAATGAAAATATTGTTTTCTTTTAATGAAGCCCAATAAGTCTTGTGTTAATTACTTGGGTACAAAAGAAGGTTTGATGATATTCTGGATAATGAGTGAACGACAAAAATCTAAAAAAATTTGGGAGAGTTTATTTATTTAGTAGTTTAGAGGATAGATGAACAACTAATAAGTTGCATGTGAATTTTGTAAATCTTAATTTAATATAACGCTTTAATTGCTAGGAGCTAGTAATAAGTTGGTTGGGAGTGTGATTAGTGTTTAAAATTATATGTTTATTAAGGGGTAAAAATGATATTTTGTGCTTTATTATAATTTACATTTGTAATTATGTAACATATTATGAATTTCTAATTATTTTTATAAATATTAGATCTTGTGTATTTTTGTGTGTTTATTAGATAAAAATAATAATTTCACGCAATTTGAGTGTCCAAACAAGTGTACGGATGTCAAATTTGGATTTTTGAAGTTCGAGAAGTTATGTCATTGTCGAGAAGGATCCACGACTTTTATTGTGAAATTATAAGTTTTTACCACGGTAAATATGGTAATTGTTAGTAGAATAAGTTGGGTGTGCTTGAGTAAATTATGTTAGATTTATTTTTTGTTACAGGGATAAATGCATGATTATGATATAATTAGCTTTATTTATATGTGTCGTGTAGATTAACAATGTATTAGTATAAATAAAGAAGGAATGAACACACATCTCCACACCTTTTCTTCACTTCTTTTCCCTCAAATCCTTCTTCTCATCTATTTTCAATAAATAAAATTAGTTTTATTTCTAATTTTCAAAAATCATTTTTTTATGTTTTCAATTTTAATAATTACTTTTAATTCAATTATGGTTAGCTAAATACTAATAGTTAGGGGAAGGTGAAACTCCTAGTAAAAAATAAATGATTTCATCAAATTTTATTTTTAATTATATGAATTAAATTATTTTTCGTCTAATTTTATCTATATTTTATATTTTGAAATTTTGATTTATTGTAGACAAACATGGAGTTTTGCACAATGAATTCTTAATATCTTAGTATAAAATATGGCAAAATGATATTTTGACTTATTGTAGACAAGTTAAATTTTGGCGTACTAAATACTTAATCCATAATAACATTAATGAAAACATAATTGTAATTTATATAATTAATCTTTTAGGGAATAAAATAAAAATAAAAAAGAATTTATTAAATTGTATTTATTATTAAGAGTGGATCCATAATCTTAACTAATTTGATTTCATAGTTTTAATTAGTTTGCATATATTTAAATTTTATTTTTATTTTTTAAACTAAAATAAACAAATTAATTTTTTTCTCTTTTAATCAACCTCAGACTAATTGAATAATATTATAACTAGACATTCTTATATTTTGAAGTGAATTAAAACACTTCTAAGTTGTGTCAATTGTACCCACTTAAGGGCTTTATCTATGGCCACTGTCAATTGTTGATCCATCAAACTCTCAGTTCAATAATCTTAAGCCTGGAAGTGGATCAAAAGGCTGTTGCCTTTTGTCATTTTTGAGTTAATGGACTCTGTGTTAAATCCTATTTTTCTGAACAATACTTGCTATAAAATTATGTCTGTTATACTATCTAAAACAAACGGACTTTCAGGACTTGGAACTTCAGAGAAATGCTATTATTCTGTTAGGTTTGATAGTATCATATGGGAAACCTGGCATTGAAGTTTTGGTCAGTCAAAAGCTACCTCGAGAGGCAAACTTCCGGATGCTGATTTTGCAAGTATTGGTGGTGAAGATGGACATAGAATCATCAACTTATACCATGCCCGTAGACTTGTTTAGAGCAAGGTAATTGATAGCAAAGGGGTCCCTAGCTTTACCATAGTCTGTGTGTGTTCATAGCGGCTTATACCAAGAGCACTTTTGTATGTAAGAAATTTCTAATATGGGAAACTCTTATATTACTCAATCGGCTTATGTCAAATCGTTCATACTCTTCTATTGTCTTGCAAGTATTAACAAGCGGCAGAGATATGGCCAGTTTGACCGTTGATGTTGCAACCAGGTTGCCAAGGAAAGAAGAAAGACGAGGGCAGTCTGGTAGCATAAGTAGGCGGATGAAGGAATCTGAAATTTTGGACTTAGGTCAGAAATTCAAGAAAAAAGGGTTTTTGCTTATTTAGGCGATAGCATATCATAGACTAATACTACATAATATAGTTCCAATGATCTGTAAATTTTGTATGGTGTATGATACCGCTATTGTATAATGACGGGAAGTAGTGTGCAAGATTTGGTATAGGAGAGGCAATCTCCATTTTAGTGGAAAATTACGCTTTAACTAACAGGACAGAAGTTGACATTTTGTCACTGCATTCATCTCAAGCAATATATAACATTCAGAAAAGATAAAAAATCTCAACAACTGTAGAGTTTTACCATGACCTTCCCTTGTGAGAACCCTAAAGTAATAGTGACCATTTTTGTTATCAAACTTATAAGAAAAAATGTGTTAATAGTATTTCTTCATATGAGGTGTGGGTTGAATGATGATCACTGCTCTTGCATATCTTTGATCGAACTTCTTTGAGATATGTCGAGGCAATTTTCATGATTTTTCTTGCAACTTTTCCTTGATAGTTCTCTTGCCGAAGGTACATGCATTACCATGAGTGCACCAACGGATGACCATCACTAGACTTTCAAATTGTTTAAGGGGTTTTGTTGCTGATTTGGAAAAAACTGATTTTCTTGTTTGTCAATTACTCCTATGATGACAACAATGTTCATCATCTGATTTGTTGTTTATCAACAAGGCCGGATATTTTGTTTTGCATTTTAAATTTGCTGTTTGAATGAACTCGGCATAATGCACAATAACTGAAGGGAAAAAACACAGGCTTTTGTTAATAAAATCACAATACTCCAAGATCATGCATTGCATAGAAAATGTGATTTCTATTCAAGGAAGCAAATCCAAATAACAGTAGGCTAAGAAACGAAGGTCACTGACAGTAAAATATAGCCACGAGTAAGCTTTATATAGCTGCAGTTTCTGGGGGTTTTCATAACTAACTCTAACAGAACCATATTTTGTCTGTTATACACGTCAGCACACCAATGGTAAATATTTTCACAATTACCCATAAACTTTCACCAATTTTCAAATAAGTCCAAGAACTTTTGCAGATAAGCCCATTAACATCACTGCTACAGTCTTATAAATATTTGTATGTCATCATTTGCCATTACTATCGAGATCACAGGAAAACATTAGGTAGGGGTAATAATTATGGGTAAAACTTTAGATTGGGCTGATTAGGATATAGATGTGATACACTAATATAAACCTATTTTTTTGTCAGTATATCATTTTTCTTTTTATGTGTCGTGAATAATCGCCAAGGATTCAAAAGATTACCCTCGACCTTTCAAGAGAGTTTGCGCCACTGATGAAGCTAAGTTGACAAAAGTATACATATTCTTACAATTATTTTTATGACTTGCTTAAGCTTGTGTACAAGTATGTTATTGTTGAAGTTGTGATGTGGAATCTTTGCTTATGATTCATTTTGTTTATGCTTCGATAATGACCAATTATTCGCCTGTTGAATTGTTTCTTGCTGCCCTTCTTCTTCTCCTCTTTAGTCTTATTTGGCTTCTGTGGACTTGACAATTGGCTTCATTCTAGTTTAGTTATTGGCTTCATTCTTACTTAGTTTAACTTCAATTTGTCTTGGTTTCATAAAGATCACATCCTTTTTTTGGCTTTTGGCTACCTCTTTTGCTTGCTTAATTCTTGTATGGATTCCTCTTGTAACTTTATTTGCCCTATTTCTTTTGTTTTCTACACTTGTCATGCTTATTTTCCTAGTCGTGCACCCTTTTTATAGTGTGATTTTATATTCTTTTAATATTAAACTTTAAGTGTTGTCTAGTTATGTGTGTTGCAGATTTCTTTAAGTAATTTTAGTATCTAATTACTATGTGGTATATTATTGATGTCTTATTTTTGTATAGCATCAATACTCTCCCAAACCCTAATTAATTATAAAAAGAAAAAAAAAAGGTAAACGGATTCATCTTAACTATGAACCGCAACCTTGAAGAGAAAATTGCTCCTTCGATGTCAAATGGCGTCAAGACTGTTGTATCTAATATCATGCTTGGCACAGGGGAGCAATTAATTACTGAAAAAGGGTTCATGTTGGCCTATCCTTGTATAGATGATTCTAGTGTCTTTAATGGAAGGCAAAACCTTTATTCTGCCTAAATATGATGGTTAAAAAGTGAAGATTGATGAAAGAAAGACTAAAAGATAAACGTATAAAATCTATACTATTAGTTTATTACTATAATTCCTTTTCAATATATAAGTTGAAATTTTAATTCTACACTATTAACTCCAAAAGAAAAAAAAAATGTTGCCAGCTTATAAGATAGTGTTGTGCTTGGATATTGCTATACGGAGAATTAATTTATCTTTATTTGACCGTTCTTTAGGGGAAGAAGGGGAAGAGATACTTGACATCACCTTAGATAATTTTGTCAACATATCACTTCTTTTACTTCTGTCATGGATGATCTTAGATGCTTGAGATCCTACACGATGTTTATCCTAATGATCTGAGAGAGGAATTGAAGAAATGTAATTGTAAGTGCTTAATATACTCATAGTATTTCTACTTTACATTTCCCTCATTTCCCTAATTGATCCTTCTCAAGATTATGGAGCAACCATTAAACCAGCAAGGGCCAAACTAGTAAGGACAAATTAAGCAGCAAGCACCAAACCAGCAATGCCAGCCACCCTAAATAAAATATTTCTTGGATGAATCGTCGAGTTCCGTTATGCTAATTATCAATACAACAATCATTACAATGAACATACGGTTCCTTATGCATTAGGAGACCATTCTAAGAGAAAAATTCTTATATCTAGAAGTTGCCGATGTGGACAGTATGGTTGTAGCTAGCACTAAGGATACTTAAGAGAGTGGAGACTAGGAGTAGTTGCCTTGCTTTTTTTTTGGTAGTACGGGTATGTTTTGCTGCTTGTGATTTTATTGGTGTCTATTTTGACATCATGTTTGGTATGACAATTGTGTACTTTTTTTTTTTTTCTTTTTAAAAGGAAAGGGGGGCGGGCAAGCGCAAATCTATTTTTATCCCCTTTACCACCCCCAAGACTCGAACCCGAGTCCACACAAGTGAGGGGCGACAGATTGCACTGCCAACCAACTCGACTACGCCCTTGGGGGCGACAATTGTGTACTTTACTCTTTTAGTTTTAATAAACCATTATTTTTAAAAAATAAAAAAGTGCTTAATATACCAAATTCATGTACATCACAGTCAAAAGGACCAAAAATTATATCATACTTCTTTGGAGCATCGGTTAGGATATTATGATAATTATTTTCTACGATAAGTAAATGAAAATGAATATCCTTCAATCACACATAACCTTCTCTGTTCAAATACAATGACCATAAGACTTTCCAAATATTTCTTAGTCAACGCATCATAAGAGCCTATGTTTATCCAATCGCTTAAGCAAGCTGTTTTTTGAAAGAGCTCTATCAACCTTATATTTTCAAACTTTAAATAAAGAATTTAAGTATGGAAACATTTCTAGTCCTCATAAATGCTTATGAGAATCAAAATCTACTATAAGGTGACCCGTACAAAGTACAAAGTTCCAAGCTATGGTAAGAGAATCTACTTTGTTGATCATATTGAAGATGGGGGTTTGGGCAAGCGAAGATGATGGTAGGGTGTAATGCTACTTTTTGCTGGTATCATCTTAATGAGGAGCTGCTGTGCTTGGGGTTTGATACGATGGGTGGTGGTGGTGCAAGCATGCACTTAAAGGTGAGGTGACCTACAATAGTTTTAGTTAGATAAGGGTTTTATGATTTTTTTTTACCTCATGATTAAACTAAATCAATCAAATAGTTAAAGATAATGTAATCTTTTGTCACTAGTATAAAAAAGAATTATCTTTATGGGAGGAGGAAGGGGAAGAAATACTTGACGTTTCAAGAAGGATTTAATTTTATTAATGAAACTAAGTTGACAAAAAGTTAAATGTCTTATTTTTAAAGACGTAAGGATGGTGCTTGAATACCATATTCTAAACCAATAGCAAATAAAAAATGTTTGGATTTAATTTTTATGAATTGTAGTCTGATTTGAATTAAAAAAACATTGACCCGAACCATTTTAAATTGATAAGAATGGATCAAATTAATTAAGTTTGGTTTAAAATGCACAACCCTAAAGAAAGGAGACCATTATCGTGATGGTTAAAAAAGTGCATGAAGTGCACGTGTAGGTGGTCAATATATCAAAATTGCAGAGATCACGATTAAAAAGAACAAAAATCGGTATTTGTAAGATTACACTAATTTTGTATAGAAACAACTGAGTGAAAGCACCTAGAAATCATATTCTCATAATAAAAATATAAGAAATTCTAGAAAAAATCTATTCAGTCAAATAGTTTTTCTTTTTTAATAAGTCTAGCATCTATTATTAAGCAGTAAATTTATTGCAAACTAAGTTCAACATATCAAGTCATTCAAGCATCACATTAGGTGAACATTCTCAATCGATCAATGCTACAAAAATCCTTTTAGTAGGCAAAAAATTGCTGGGACAACAACTATCTATTTTCCAGCTCTGCAATCATAAGTAAGAAGCCGCAATCCGCTGTTATCCTTGAATCATTTCTAAAACTCATTGCATGCAATTGGTCTCTCTCAATCCAACTTGACACACATCTATATATGCATTCGGAAGATAAGCTCTGCTTGTATTTGTTCCATGAATGAAGTTTAGTTTTTTCGCAATAATACTTTAAGGCCTTATGAGCACATCTTCCTAGCTGCTCCTCTAGAAGGAGAAATAACCAATTAATATGCTCTACATCTTGGTGAATGAGTGGGTAAGCTGAGTACTGACCATAACTGCAACATTTATCATCAGAAGGTCGCAACCATAAGGTAGAAGCACGGCTTTGCCGAATAGGCTTCCAAAGATTATAAGTTCTTGTAATTCCTCCAAAGCTTGACGGACATTTACCTTCTTTGTAAAATTTCCTCCACACCTATGACACTTCATTCTACTTGTCACATCATTCATTTCTTGGTAGGGCCTAAACCTTTCATTCTCTTCCAAACATTAGGGTTACAAAATAAATTGTGTAGGCTTTCCAATGTTTGGAATAGGAAGTTGGTCTACTATATCATAAGCTTCAATAGAAGGATTAACCTCTCCATTAGCACCGAGTAAAGTAGGTTCAATACTAGCACTGCTTTTGCCACTTCCATTGCCTTGCGTAAAAGGTTGGTCTACTGGATTCAAAGTTCTAGAATCGGCCATCCCATTAAGCCTTAGCATAGGCTTCCCTTTGACATTTAGCGTGTTGGGTGGATGCAGATCCATAGCATGCCAACACTCATAAGCTTTTGAGTTTCACTACAAGTATAAATAAAGCATTATCTTTATTTAACTCTTCACAAGAGAAGGAAGGGGAGGAGATGCTCGATGCCATTTTGGACGTTTTTGTCAGCATATTACTTCTCTCGGATGTGTCAGATGATCACAAAGAATTCAGAGATTTACTCGTGACCTTTCAAGAGGAGTATGGTTTTATTGATAAAGCTTAATTTTTTAAAAACATAAAGATGTTGCTTAAACACTGATTTTTGGTCATTTAACTATGATATCTACCGTTGATAAGCTTACAACTGCACTTTTTTAACAATCACAATAATGATCTCTTATCCCATTTTAATTCTTTGACAACCATGGCAACAACTTGCAAAAGTGCACAAATTTTATATAGAAAGTAATGAGTGACAGCATTTAGAAACCATATTCAAGTAATAATAATACAAGTAATTCTAGTAAAAAAATCTATGTTTAATCAAATAGTTAATCTTCAAGTATAAACATTACATTATCTTTATTTAACCCTTCATGAGGGGAGGAATAAGAAGAATGCTCCACATCATTTTGGACGTTTTCATCCGCATATCACTTCTCTATATGTGTCATGGATGATCACAAAGAATTTAAAGGTTTACTCGTGACTTTCAAGAGGAGTTTGCTTCTACTGATGAAGCTAAGTTGACAAAAATTTATATGCCTTATTTTAAAGACATGAGGATGTTGGTTAAATATGTAATTATAACATTTGAAAACCCTATTCTAGTAGTAAAAATACAAGGAATTCTAATAAAAAGTTTATGTTTATGTAATTGTAACATTTGAAAACCCTATTCTAGTAGTAAAAATGCAAGGAATTCTAATAAAAAGTTTATGTTAAGTCAAATAGTTAAAAGCATTGTAATCTTCTGCTATAAATATAATCAAAGCATCATACGTGATCATGTTAATGACATTTTCAGTATTGGTAGGTACTAGTTAACCCCAATCCCCCAACCTTATTATAAATAATTTCATATTCTCCATCACAGTAGCATAATCTTCTAATAACCATGCATTTATGTTAAGCAATGACGCCATGCAAGCTCAATCGGCTGCTTTCGACCACGCAATAGATTTCTTTTCTTGAACTTGATCTTATTTGTATTCTTTATAGAAGTGTTTATGGGCATAATAAATCTTCCTTATGGTTACAATATCCTCAGGACAATAATATTTATTGAGTTGCAGCAGCATTAATGCTGTTTGGATGAAAGTCTTTTGCTTATCTACTTGCCAAAAATATTAGTTTTGTATGACTCTCCTTCTTAATGCACAAAAGTAACTTACTCACTAGGTTTCGTAGTTTTAGGAAGAGCAATTTTTCCTGTGTATATAGATCCTACAATTAATATTCATTCAATTAAAATTTGCAGTATTGTTTCCAATTTTCTTTTTTACAAAAGAGGTGAGATGCTTTAGGACTTTGATAATCATAAATATGCCACATTGCTTTTCTCTCAACTCAAGTTTTGGGGTAGTTCCTCTCGTTTCTATCCGTGTGGGTTTGAGTATATGATATGAAATGGAATAAGTGGTTTCAAGTGTTTGTGTTGAAGGCTTAAGGAATAAAAAGGTCTAATACTAATACATATGTAATAATATATATTTTTAACTACCGTATAAAAATCGACATGTAGGGTTTACTCATGTCAAAAATCCAATATTAAACTTCAAAAATAATGCTTATAAATCCACTATTTGGTTGATAGGCTAGAAATATTATTTTGAAGTTTGTCGAAATAGAAATATTCCAATCTAAGATTTAAAGTGCAGGAAAGTCTGAAAAAACTTTAAAACCGCATGGTTTTAAAGATTTAAAACTTAAAACCTTCAAATCATGCAGTTTATACATTTTCTCAAACTTTCCCACACTTTAAAATCCTAAATTAGAACACTTCTCTTCTAGAAATATATGATTTTAAAGTTTAACAATAATATAAGTCTCAGATAGTTTATAAGTCTTTGTTGACAACTCTACATCATATCTATTAATATGTATCAATCTCATGGAACAGTGTCTCATTTTCCTCTACTGGTTTTTATAATGATTTCAATAGCACTAGACCCACATTTGTTTTAACACTCTCTAGTCTGTATATTTGCTTGGGATTTATGTGAACAGTGATATTTAAATGTTTGGGTTTAGGTGATATATAATTTGTTATGAGGTTCGGTTATGTTAGAGTTATTTTATTATTGAGCATTTCTTTATATCCACACGATTAAACTTATAATGTGTTTTTTTTTCTATTTATTACTTTACGTGTGATTATGATTCGTGCCCTATGGTAGAGTTACCTTTTGTTAAATGATTTGCATGGATTGACAATTGTTACCTCCGCGATGTCTAGTGATTTCAAAAAAGTGGCCGCAAGCAACCAAGGAACATTACTTGGAAGTTTAGGCGTCAAAAGGCTACGCTCAAATGTTGAAGCCGCCTATTCGAGGTTCTAGGCCAGGCCGAGCTTAGGCCCATTAATGTAGAGCCCTCTCCGAGGAGTTCATAATATTTTCAATATAACGTCCCTGAAACTAATAATAAAGAAATTCAGTAAATTTACTTTGTCATGTAGGGATTCAATCACAATCAGAACGAAATTTCAAATGCTGCAGAATTCATTTATTTATAACTTAAACTGTTAATTATACAACACCTACACACACGAGCTTCTATCAAGAATCAAACCATGATAAAATTTGATTACTACTACTAATTCCTTTACTTCTTCAGCCGCCAAATAAACGTAGAACAGGTATGTTTCAAAATTGTGCTTAAAATACACTAAAACTGCAAAAGAATTCAAATTCTGTGCAATGGCTGTCACATCACGACAGTTGTTCAAAATATTATTAGTCACTTTCCACTTAAATCTATAGCATAACTTGATCATAAAATAAAGAAATGCTAAAATGTTGAGCTTTGGTCACACAAGCATGCACTTAAGATGACGTATTTTAACTAATCATTGGAGAATGGAGGAGGCCTTCTCACTAAATTTGAGAATCTGAACAAAGGTGATAACTGGCTACCAAAGTTCATGCCAGAACCAAATGATGAAACTGCTCCCGGAGGTGCTGTACTGTTGAAGAGGGACGGGGATGACCCAAAAGCTGGAGATGAGCTGGCGCACGAATGTGGGAGTTCATGTTGACCCAAATATTGAAGGTGTGGCAGACCAAGTTGATCCAAAAGGGTTAGCTGAAGATGACACACCAAAAGGAGAAGAACCAAAAGCGGAAGTGGAAGTGGAAATTCCAAAACTTGAACTAGTGAAGGTCGAAATTTTGGGAGCAAACAAATTAGATGCTGAGGAATATGGACTGGCAGATGATTGCCCAAATGCTGGTGAAGGAGCAAAAGGGCTTGATGGAGCAACTGACGCACCGAATGTGGGAGTTGATGTCGACCCAAATATTGAAGGCGTTGCAGACGAAGTTGATCCACAAGGGTTAGCTGAAGATGACACACCAAATGGAGAACCAAAATCAGAAGCAGAAGTGGAAGTTCCAAGACTTGAACTAGTGAAGGTTGAAGTTTTGGGAGCAAACAAATTAGATGTTGAGGAAAATGGACTGGCAGATGATTGCCCAAATGCTGGTGAAGGAGCAAAAGGGCTTGATGGAGCAACTGACGCACTGAATGTGGGAGTTGATGTCGACCCAAATATTGAAGGCGTTGCAGACGAAGTTGATCCACAAGGGTTAGCTGAAGATGACACAGAAGCTGGAGAACCAAAATCAGAAGCTGGAGAACCAAAATCAGAAGCGGAAGTGGCAGTTTGAAAACTTGAACTAGTGAAGGATGAAGTTTTGGGAGCAAACAAATTAGATGTTGAGGAAAATGGACTGGCAGATGATTGCCCAAATGCTGGTGAAGGAGCAAAAGGGCTTGATGGAGCAACTGACGCACTGAATGTGGGCGTTGATGTCGACCCAAATATTGAAGGCGTTGCAGACGAAGTTGATCCACAAGGGTTAGCTGAAGATGACACAGAAGCTGGAGAACCAAAATCAGAAGCGGAAGTGGCAGTTTGAAAACTTGAACTAGTGAAGGATGAAGTTTTGGGAGCAAACAAATTAGATGTTGAGGAAAATGGACTGGCAGATGATTGCCCAAATGCTGGTGAAGGAGCAAAAGGGCTTGATGGAGCAACTGGCGCACTGAATGTGGGAGTTGATGTCGACCCAAATATTGAAGGCGTTGCAGACAAAGTTGATCCACAAGGGTTAGCTGAAGATGACACACCAAATGGAGAACCAAAATCAGAAGCGGAAGGGGCAGTTCGAAAACTTGAACTAGTGAAGCTTGAAGTTTTGGGAGCAAACAAATTAGATGTTGACGAAAATGGACTGGCAGATGATTGCCCAAATGCTGGTGAAGGAGCAAAAGGTCTTGATGGAGCAACTGACGCACCGAATGTGGGAGTTGATGTCGACCCAAATATTGAAGGCGTCGCAGACGAAGTTGATCCAGCAGGAAAGGGACCCCCTGAAATTTGACATTGAAAAAAGGAGAGCAATTGAATCAGTCAGTCTTGTTGTTTCAAGGAACAAGGACCACCAAAATTTCCAGATTTCAGCAAATTACCTTTATCTTCCAACTGATAATCCTCCCATCTTAGCTCCTCATGACTTTTATCTTCGTGGTGAGGCATGGCAGATATTGACTCCAACTTTCCAGCAGGCTGTGAAGCATTGCCAGTCTCTGCCTCACTCGTAGGAGCATAAGCAGCTATTCGACTTCCACCACGTTGACCCCCAAAAGTTGATTGGCCAAAGCCAGTGCTTCCAGCAGACTGACCAGCAGGAAAGGGACAACCTGAAATTTGACATCGAAAAAAGGAGAACAATTGAATCAGTCAGTCTTGTTGTTTTAAGGAACAAGCACCACCAAAATTTCCAGATTTCAGCAAATTACCTTTATCTCCCAACTGATAATCCTCCCATCTTAGCTCCTCATGACTTTTATCTTCGTGGTGAGGCATGGCAGATATTGACTCCAACTTTCCAGCAGGCTGTGAAGCATTGCCAGTCTCTGCCTCACTCGTAGGAGCATAAGCAGCTATTCGACTTCCACCACGTTGACCCCCAAAAGTTGATTGGCCAAAGCTAGTGCTTCCAAATGCTGGGGTTGTACTCTGGCCTCCTGTGTGTTAGCACATAACAGCACAGCAATTTTTATTTCTTTTTCTTAATAATTTTGGAAATTAATGACTGCACTGCTACTTAACAAAGATTATAAAGCTAACAAGGTTCCTTTTATTCAAGACACAGAATGCTTATCTAAAGCATATGTTCTGTAACAGCACATAAACAAGCATATCCATTGAAGAAGCTTACCAAAAGGAGAACTCTGAGCTCCAAAGCACAATGCAAAGGTTCCAAATAGGCTGCCACTACATGCCGAAGTTGACTCGACAAAAGCTGGAGAGGATCCAAAACTGAACAATCCAGTACTGGATGCCACAAAAGCAGGAGTACATGAAGGCCCAAATGCAGGAGTATTTGAAGCCCCGAAAGAGGGAGTACTTGAAGCCAAGAAAGTGGGAGCACTCGAAGCCCCAAAAGCGGGAGTACTCGAAGCCCCAAAGGCCGAAGCGCTTGATGATTCAAAAAGAGGAGTGCTAGAAGCCCCAAACGCTCCACCTGATCCAAAAGCTGGAGCACTGGATGCACCAAATGCAGTTCCTGTGGTACCAAAGGCCGGGGTGCCGGTAGCACCAAAGGCTGAGGTGGTGCTAGCTCCAAAGGGTGGTGTGCTGCTAGCCCCAAAGGCAGGGGTGCTGGTAGCACCAAAAGCAGGTGAACTAGTAGAACCAAAAGCAGGGGTGCTTATTGCACCAAATACAGACTGACTTGATGCTCCAAAAGGTGTTGAGGAACCAAATAAACTGCTTCCAAATGCAGGCTGAGATTGCTGAGTCATGCTTCCAAAAGGGCTTGCTTGAGTAGAAGTGGACCCAAATCCAAAAGCAGGCTTCTGGCCAAAGATAGAAGACCCTGGAGATATGCGCATACAGTTAGAGAGCAAGACTTAATGTGAGTTCTCATGAAAAGGAACCGGAAAAAAAAGAATAATAATATTTTGAATGATTTTCGGATATAACACACACATACCGTAAAAGATGAAAATTACTCCTCAAATTTAGTTTATTTTTCTTTTGGGAAAAAAATCCCACTTAAATCAAAGGGGCTTATCTACACATACTGGCCCTTAAGTGAAAGAGGATTAAGGCACACCAACACAAGAGAAAATAAAATATAAAATGGAAAAAAAGATAAACCAAATAAAATACTATAGAAGGATGATGAACCAAATACATACCATCTATCAAATGGGTTAACTCTGTTGACATATTGTGTTTCTCTATCATCTAAATGAAGTTATATGTAGTGGGAAGAGAAAAGAAAAAAAAACAAGAACAACATTACTCATTCCAATTACCCTCAACGTAAACAAATGGACTGGTGGATATAAACAAAATAAAAGATACATGAAAGCATCAAAAACCTAAGAGAAAATATGTGAGCTGTACATAGAAGAAGAATCTCAGTCATCATAAGCACAAACTTAAAAGCCATTAAGTCAGCATCCACCTAAGCTGAATTTCTCACATATGGACACCACCTGGCAATAAATTATATTCATAAGCCATGCATTATTGCGAGAATAACATTAGGACACTAAGCACATTTAATTCCCCAAAACACATATTGACCTAGAACCATAACCATCTATCTCAAAGTGAAAATCAAAACTAATAACAAGTCAGGCAAAGAGTGGAGGAGAAACGAAACTTAACAAAAAATAATAATAATAATTAAACTAATGCTACTTCATGGACATACTCACTACCTAAGCTGAATTTCTCACATATGGACACCACCTGGCAATAAATTATATTCATAAGCCATGCATTATTGCGAGAATAACATTAGGACACTAAGCACATTTAATTCCCCAAAACACATATTGACCTAGAACCATAACCATCTATCTCAAAGTGAAAATCAAAACTAATAACAAGTCAGGCAAAGAGTGGAGGAGAAACGAAACTTAACAAAAAATAATAATAATAATTAAACTAATGCTACTTCATGGACATACTCACTACCGAATGATGACGTTGAACTACCAAAAGATGGAGTAAAAGATGCTCCAAAGGTAGGCACTGAACTTCCAAACGTGGGAGATGATGAGAAACCAAAAGTTGTGGTTGATGAAAAAGGGGAAGATGATTGGGGTAGGACCAAACACCCCAGTTGACGTGCCTCCAAATATGGAACTCCCTGTTGAACCAAAAGGTGTTGTACCAACTGGTTTGGGAGCAAATGGATCGTTACTTGCATTATTGTTCTGTCCAAAGACTGATTGAGATCCAAATGGGCTACTAGAAGACTGTCCAAAAAAAAAAAAAAAAATTGGCAAATGGAAGTGCACAGCATGCTTGACCAGTACAAGAATTCTGAGAAGAAAACAAGTTCATATTCTAACTTCTGAGTAGTTACAATCTTGCCATAAATGTCTGAGACATAAAAATAGAATCAGATAACTAGAAAATTTAATTTAACTCAACTAGAACCTATAAAGTAAGGGCAAATAACATAACTCGTGAACAATTAGAAAAAAAAAGAGTCAAAATATCAATACAGAAAAGATAATGTACAAATCTTTCAAAAATTAAAAGAGCAAATAAGATTATACAACCGAAAAAATAATAATTTACTGCAAAAGATAAAGGTAAAAGAAAACACTTGCGATTAGTTGAACCGAACACTGTCACTTATTACTATTTCTTCTCCTCACTTCAAAATACTTGCGCAGAGTCTTGATTTGATTCCAACCTGAAACAAATGTCAAATACAAATCAAGAAACAAGAAAATCGGTCATTAGTTGAAAAAAAAAAAGAAATAGAAAAAGAAAGACAAAAAGAAAGTGGTTAATAAGATCAAATTAAACAGCATAGTTTCAATCACTATCACTTCGCATTGAAACAAAGAAAATCAGAATAAGGAACCTTCAAACAAAATTGAAGATAATCAGGCTAAAAATGGAAAGCCAATAGAATCAGCATAGTTTCATTGACAAGAACGAATCACGAATCGTAAAAAAGAAATTAAAATAAAACCCTGGCAGCAAGTAAGCCATTACGTAAATGAATTAGGACTAAGCAAATACTCACCGTCGATCTGAACGGACGTTCACGCTCTAGGCACAGAGAGAGAAGGGCTTACACTTTACATACACAAAAGCAAATGACAAAAGGCCGCTCATTAACGTGAAAGGTTATTTTATAATATTGGGATTTGTCACTCCATCAGCAGCGTAGCCTTGTTTTTAAGCGCGCAAAAAGTACACAGGGTAGGCTTAGGATAGTGTTGTTTTTAAGTCTGCTTTTTTATTAGTATTATTATTAGGATTTAGGATGGCACTATTTAGGATGGCACTATTTACTCTCTAAATTTTAAAATTTTGATTTCACTCTACATAATTTTTTAAATATTAAAATAATTCTTAATCAAATTATATGCAATAAATATTTTTTTCTTCTATATTTCATAAAATTATTTACGAAACCTAAATCATTTAAATATTTATATAATTAAACTTTTACGTGGCTGGAAACAAATTAATGGTGTAGGAGTATTTTTGACATATAAAGTTAAATAATTTATTCAACATTAATCATTATGGTAGCATAAGTGCGAATGATATGTTTGTTTTTTAGTTTTTAATGTTTAACGATAAGCAGTAAGTTGTTTATTTTTACAATCTTAAAATATCTTAAATCTAGTTTTTTCAAACTTATGACTTTGAAGTGTTATATATAATTGAAAGTTTAAATATTTATATATTTACATTGTTATCTAGTATCGTAATATTTAAATGTTATAAATATTTATAAGGTAAGCACTTAATATATAGATAAAAATAAATTCTGAAAAATAATTTTAATAACATTATTTTTTAAAATTTAACATAATATTTTTACATTAAAAATTTGTTATATAACAATAAATGAATTCATGTAAAATTGAATAGTGTATTTGATCTTTATTGGAACAATTAAAAATTAAGAGCAAGAGAAATTTTAATATGACATGTAAATTGTGTTCTAGTTTAATTTAAAAAATCATTTTAGTTCTAGAAAAAAAAAAATCAAAGGGTTATAAGGTTTTATTTATTAGGAAATAAATACATTTAAGAAGGGGTATTTTTTAGAATAAAAAATCAATTTTTCATTCAGACATTTGATCATTTAGATAAAAGTTAGGAAATTTTATTTTTTCTATTCATATAAAAATGTCTTAGAGTAATACTTCAGATACAAAAATAAAAATATCTGAAAATAAATTAAATTAAGACTTCAGGTATAAAAACAAACAAGTTAGTGTTATATTAACCTTTTAAACTTTATTAAGAAATAGTTAATAAATTTTCAGTGTTTAATTGGAAGATAAACACAACTAGAACAATTGAATGCTAAAACTCAAGAGATATTAAATAGATTTTTAGTGTAAAATTAAAGTTCCAACAATAACCTTAGTATTTTAATAAAAAAAAGCAGCTTAATGTTTGATAAATTACATTTTGCATTTACTATAAGTTGACAAATAGAGTACTTGGTTTGCTAAATTTTACTACCAAAATGTTATTTTATTATATAATAATTAAAATAGACATGAGTTGAAATTGCCTTTCATGTATATGTATTAGGGTTTATGAAAAATAAAACATAATTTTCTTTTTATTAAAATATTAAGGTTACTATGGGAACTTTAAAAGAATATGGTGCCTTATTTAATAAGCCACTTATAAAATGTAATTCCTACATGTTCTTAATGATTGCTGTTAAAATGGAAAAACTTATAAAATAAGTAGCTTTTTCAAAAATTTACCCAACATTATTTTTTTCTAAACTTATGAAATAAGTTGTTTATCATGTTTTCAATCCCAAATAGGGCTTTTATCAATTTCAATATTTAGTCAAAAAATTAAAAAAAAAAAAATTACTTGTAGGTGGTTCGTTTATTTTTAAATACAATCAACAAAACAAATGCTCAAATTATTCTTTTCACAAAAAATTATTGGGGAACGGAGGAGGATTTCTCTCTAAATTTGAGAATCTTATATTTAATATAAGATTCTTAAGCACATTTGTTTCTAACTTCACTTAACAAAAATTTTCTCTAGGAAAATGTGAGCGCATATACCTTTCAAATAAACATAAGTAAGTGTATACAATTAAAATTTGGCAATTGTGAGGTACTGTTAGTATAACTTAACAACCTTTGAAAATAATGCAAAACGTAGTGACAAGTTATGGGGCCCTCATGTGTTTTATTGAGTCCTTTAAGTTACATATGCAATAACTTAGCAATACCTTTAAAATTTTCATCGTATTGAGTTGCATCTTTTTTGCATCATTTAGGGAAACACAATTACAAATCATGAATATACCAAGAAAGTCAATGTGTGTCAGAAACAGATATTAATATATTATTTATATGTCAAGATTTTTTTTAATAAGATTAATGTATAATAATTTACAGATAGTAACTACATGCAAAAATAATATATGAATGATGTCTCTTTAGATACATCTACGTTGAGAAAGGGACTCACACAAGTAGTTGGGAATTAAACGAAAACAAACTATTTTTGTCTTTTTGTGATTAAAATAGGATATACACCATAACTAAATAGGTAAAAAAATAAACTAATAAAATTCAAAGAGATAAACCAACTACAAAAGACAGATTTTATATGAAAAACTCAAATCGAGAAAAATCACGGGACTGTAGTTTGACAAAATCTTCCACAATATTAATGGAATTACAACATAAATTCTTCTCTAGATAATACTAAATGCTAATCACATCAAGAATCTTAATATTCTTGACTTATAGTAATAGCCTAATATTTATCTCTCTAACAAGTGAGTATCTCAAATAACAGCCAACGAAATGATAAAATAAAAATCAAGACTAATAAGATTGTATAAGAGGATGCTAGAAACTTACTCGCAAAATTTGGGAGAAAAATGAGTTAATTTCACCATCTGATCATCCAATTAAAGATGATTGAAATCCAAACCCCTAAATTTGTTGATATAAATAATCTTATAATATTGATTTTGATGATAACAAAAATTTATATGTTCTTGATTAAAAATGTTGGAGTTACTAAAATGAAAATCTTAAAGCCATATTATATTTTAGACATGTTTAAAGAAGTTGAATAACCAATAATATGAGTTGGAAAATCTTTTTCTAACAAAAGTTGTCAAAATATAGATTTTGAAAATTAACGATGAACTGATAATTTATAGAAAGGAAATGGTCTTCTTAATTGTGAACCATTTATAAAAAAATGGTTAGCTAGACTTGTTTTGATAAGATTCTGGAAATTAACGGTGAACTGTTTATTATAAAATGGCAAATTGATAATTTATAGAAGAGAGATAGTTTCTAATCTTGAATCGTTTAGAAAAAACGGAGACCTAAGTCTATTTTGTAAGATTCTGAAAATAAACGACGATCTGATAATTAAAAATGACAAACCATTTATTTAAAATTAAACACAATGGCTATTTGGACAAGTTAAAACGGTCAACCGACAGCAGCAAATGACAATCTAATTTTTTCGAGAAAGTCAACAACGGCTAGTTTTCAACTTCAACTATAAAATGGCTTAATCAAATTCAAATCTAGAGAGATCCAATAGTTATCATTGAGCTTGTTGCTGAGAAAACAATCATCATTTGAGCTTTAAACTTATTTTTGTTTCATTGATTCACACTTTCATTGGTAACCATATAAATTGTGCAAGAGATTATTTGTTTGTAAACTTTATTTTTGAGTGATTGTAAGTGTTGGGATATACTTGAGTTAAGAGATTGGAGATAATCTCTTGTTGTAAAGGTTTATTGACACATTTGAAGTCAATTGTAAGTGATGTTAAGCCTTGGAGGCTTGTTTAGTGGAATCTTCAAACCCAGTGAGCTTGGAGGCGTGGACGTAGGCATAGTTAGCCGAAACACGTAAAAATCACGTGTTTGCTCTTTCTTATCCTATCTCTTTTTTATTCATTGCACATTAATTGTTTATTTTGAATTTGGTTAGTTTATTAATTTCTTTAAGCTTTAGTTTTTAAATTTTATTTAAGAACCCAATTCACCCTCCTCTTAGGTAGTCTAATTAGCATTTCAAAATTGTGATGGTCTTCTCTCTTCACTCTCTCGTCTTTTTCTTCCACTTGTCTTTTTGCAATTAGGTCAATCTTGCTGTTTAAAGCCAAATTTCATGGTTATTTTCATCCAAGTCCAAAATTTAATGTTAATTGCACATCAAGTAAGCCTTTTTCGACTTTAGGCTTTTGGGCTCGTAAATGAGATGGACCTAACAAATATCCCCCTCTAGATCATATGGGGGCAACACTAAGCCTACTTTCTATATACAGCTTTTCATCTTCTGCTTGGGCCATGACTTTGTCATCATATCTGATGCATTCTTTGTTATGTGAATCTTTTTAATCTGTAATTGTTTCTTCTCAAGTACGTTTCGTATCTAATGATACTTCACATCAATATGATTGGATTTCAAATGGTATATTGAATTTTTTTTTTTCCAAGTGAATGACACTCTAACTATCACAGTACACAATAAAGCTATCTTGCTTCACACCCAACTCTTGTAGGAAATTTTTCATGCTCAAGGTTTCTTTACAACCTTCAGTAATTGTAATATATTCTTCTTCAATGGTAGATAAGGCAACATATTGTTGAACTCTGGACTGCCACAATACTACTCCCTTTATAAAGGTAAGTAAATATCCTATTAGGGATTTTCTAAAATAAACATCTCTTGCCATATATCTACATCTGTGTATACTTGTAACACATGTTTATCACTACTAAAACATAAATATGCCTTGGAAGTGTCTCTAAGATATCTGAAAATTCACTTTAATAGAAATTTAGATCTATTGCAGATAGATGTTAGTTAAAAGTATTAATAACTTAATTAATTTTTTAAAATACTATTCATTGAAACTGTTCACGAGTGTTGTTCATGGATACTGTTTGTGGGTACTGTTCATTCGCATAAAAAACATTAATTTTCTAAAATAAAATAAATTGTAGAAATTAAACGACACAGAGATTTTAACGTGGTTTGGATTAATCAATTCTACATTCACGAGGCCACACCCAGATAAAAAGTAATTCACTAAGTTGAGATGTTACAACCTATAGATTTACTAAACTTAAGACTTTCACTTACAGTTTATGACCATATAGTTAACTCAACCTTAGATTGTTTCAGCTTCTCTTAAATAATCACTATCTCTCTTGATCCACGATCCTCAAGGCATTTCGCAAAGTGATCAATAGCGATTTTTCAATGTCTAGTGATCAAAGACCCACATAGACTCTACACAGAGATAAAAAGAAAAAAATCTCATAACAAAACTTAAAATGAAATATGTTGTGCTATTTTTTATTTGATCTAATTTTTTAACCCTACTAACGCTCAAATTATCAATAAATTAAATCTTCTAACACAAAAACATTAAAGAACAATAAAATATAGAATATGAACGGTGCCCTTGTTTCCCGTTTCTTACCCATATTTAAAAAGGGCAAAGACAGCAATGCTCCAACAAAGTTGGAAATGGGTCCTTGCACATGCTATCATCGAACTGCACATTCATACACCCTAACCTTACTTTCTTAGAGGTTGAGAAACAAATATCACACCAATAAAAATGGGCCTTCTAAGAGCACACTAAAACCTCAAAAGAGCATGTGTGGTCCTTTTTTATGGGACCTTACTTTGATGATTAATGAGATACTGGCTAGGTTAACTGCTAATGTTCCCTTTTTAGTTTCACTTCATGTCACCCAAGTGTACTTTGTTTGGTTACCCTAATTCTTGTACCCTTATCTCTGAATGCATTAATACAAGTTTGTTAAAAAAAAAGAAAGCAAATAAATTAAGGAAATACAACACAAAAAATAAAGCAAAACAGTTTGTCAAAAAACCATTTGCATGCCTAGAAAGTAAAACTACAGATTTGTGATAAGTGTTCCTCTCACAAAATAAAAGGGGAGAAATGCATGAGACAGAGCAGTTGTAGTATGCATTGTAACTATTTTACTTACGAAAAACTTGCATGAGACACATTGGCGAGTCTGTCTAATGGTACTCTGTCATTTAACAGAGCTATAGATTTATTGTGGTTCTCATTAATTTTAAAATATAAAACGTGGATCTCACTTCTAAATTATTTACCATTAAACAGGTTCTCCATCTCAACATGCTTCCTCATCCAGATTTTTCTCAAAGTAAAGGTGCAATGCATACAAAACTAGCTAATTGATTAGTCATCGTATTAGATAAAAAAATTCATTGATTGAACCAATAAACGATAATTGAGCCAACGGTTACACAAAACCCAAGAGGGATCCAAATGAGGATTTGTAAACAAATGCATGTACAAAACAACTGCGAGTCACATTCCATCCTTTGGAAGCAGCAAACTCAATAACCAATAATATAGCATCCATAATTGCTGCATTTAAAAGCAGTATCTAGATTGTGGGACCATTTCTTTGTTTTAGCTGAACAAATATATTCTTTAACCAATGATTTAGTTGGCGATGAGAATGAAAAACAAAAGCACAGCAAAGTGACACATTGTCCTAGACAATGTTCAGATTAATTATCTTCTCTATTCTTGTTGTTAATCATATGTAAGAGATACAAATATTAATTATAAGATTGTTAAATTTAAGGGGATACATGTGTACAGTTTGTGAGTTTTATAATGGCCAAAAGTGACATATTGGCCAGACAATGTTCTTGCTCTATGAGCGCATTTATCACCCCCATATAGGAAAACGGGGAATTGAAAGAGTTTCACAAATAATATTCGACGCAGATTTTGAAGGAAAGACATATATATATGGTTAGCTTTTTTACTTAATGGTGTTCAAAAAAATAAAAAGAAATCTTTTTGATTTAATGCGGAAATCGAGTATTCCTTCAAAACACTGTTTAAAGATTAGACACCCCAGAATTAACTTAACAACAATTAAGTTTGATGATATTTGTTACTTGCCATCAGCCCAAAACCATTTCAAACGCTTGATACTAAAGAATTACAAGACTAAGATGTCAACATGTGCTATCTTACTTCCAATTGACCAATATATACAATAGATTTATATTTTAAACTCAAAAAAAAGAAAAATTCTGCAAAAATAATGTATAAATATTGTAAATTTAAGAACATAAACTCGGCCGGACTTGTTAGCATTAACTAACTTTTTTTAATGAATATATGTGCTAGATTAATTTTAAATACAAAGTTTTATCTGAACTTGGCTCTTTTGACTCAAGGACCCGATAGCATCATGATAAATTTACAACCATGTATTGGTCAGAGATGGTTCATTATATGTAAAACCGAATTTCATGACTAGAAGGTGGGCACCGTTTCTTTGTTTAGCTAAACAAGCAGAATTGTTTGTTTCTTGAGAAAATATACAGTGAAGAACATGGCAATCGTTTTCATATCGCTAGTTGTCCTTGTCCAGTTTTCTGTTTTGATTAAGTGATTAGTGGGTGAGCAATTAAGCAGTCAGCAGGCAGAATATCAAAATCAAAGTTACGTTAGCTGATAAGATTCATTCATTCTCAATCTCTCACTTCATGGACCCACTTCGCATGCTGCAATTTGCTTTATAAATGCAATGGATGAATTTGACGATGAACCCTCACGGCTCGCTATTAGTCTACAAATATTCTTTGCTATTTTTCTTTATTTTTGTGGTTCTTCAGGCTGTCTCGAACTCATAATAACTTTCATCACTTTGCAAAATTTAAAAAAAATGCCAAAATAAGTTGTTTCCAATTTTCATGATAAGGATGGTCTTTTTTTTTTTTTTTTTTACACTGGTATTACAAGTAGAGGGCAGCATGTGACTCTCGTAAGAGTTTTTTTTTCTTTTAATATTATATTATTGTCATAATTAAATTGATTGAATTAATCATCAACATCATCTTTGCCAATGGGACAGCGTTCATATTAACATATTTATTATATGCTTAAGAAAATGAGAGATTCCATGGTTCTGCTTTAATTTGTGGAAAATTTTATAATGTTGTAATTAAAATTATGGCATCAAACCAACGAGCGTGTAGATTAATTGGCATGGAATTGTTTTATTTTAACTAAGGTCCTCGATTGAAGACTTGGGAATGCAGTTACATTAAACACTCGTTAGAAGAGCTTTGTCGCCTTAATTGTCCTACTCGGTTCGAATTCGGATTAGTTGGGGCCCAATGTGATTTTTGGATACCAGATTGGTAATATACTAAAAAAAATTATGGCATCAATACCTTAATAAATATAAATTTTATAAATTACAAATAAAGCTAGTAAATAAAGAATAAAATAAATAAATTAATATAAGAGTAGTAAATTAGTGTTTTAATATTATAAAAAAAATATACACATAAAACTAAGATAAAACTTGTAAATCAATATTAAAGTTTCACTAAAGAAAAAACAGTTTATTCATTTTATTTAATTAAGCAAAGAAAAAAGTCACTCATCAATTAAAAACAAAGTAATTGTATTGAAAATAAAAAGAATAAGTTTTATTAAACTAGTTTAACCATAAATTCTATATTTGTTATAGGATATTCATAAATTTTCTTTTTTCATTTTCTAACGTAGTATTGTTTACTACACAAATTAATTAAGTAAAATTAATTTTTTTTTTATGTGGATGAAGCCAAAACAAAATGCAAAGATATTCTTATATTACTAGATATAGGTGATATATCAATAATATTGGATCTAATTTTCTGTTTTATACTTACTTCATGATGAAGGATTCAATATCATCTTATCTTACAAATAGCTTTGAAAAAAAAGTAAAAGTTATAGTTTTCTAAAATCTGATTTTGAGAATAAGTTTTATCTTTAATAAAATTTCACATATATTATATAAACCAAAAACTATCATTATTCAATTTAGAAACAAAACTAGTAAATATATAAGGTAATCATCATGATTTTACATTTGTAAGTTTTTATTTTTTTCAATAATTCTTATATCAATTTACTTATTTTATCTTCCATATACAAGTCTTATGTTTCATTAACTTAATTGATGTTTTGTTTTATACTTATCCTTGATTTACAGGTTTTATTTTGTATTTATAAGCGTTGTTTCGTTTACCAATAATAAACCAATTTAATACTACTATATTAATTTACTTCTTTTACATTTCACACAAGTTTTATATTCTCATAATTTATGTTTTATTTTACAATTAATGTTGATTTACAAGTTTTAATTATATTACATTTATAATTTTTTTGTTTACCAATAATATACCAAGTTATCATTCTTATATTAATTTACTTATTTTGTCATGTATTTATAGGTATTATGTTTCTATTACATGATTTTTTACGTTTTATTTCATATTTAATGTTGATTTATAAGTTTTATGTTCTATTTGTAAGTTTTTGTTTTGTTATAAATAATACACTAATTTACCATTCCTAACTTAATTTATTTGTTTTACCTTCCATTTGTAAGTCTTATGTTTTGTTTACTTAATTTATCTTTTATTTCACACTTATTGTTGATTTACAAGTTTTATATTATCTTTGTAAGTTTTTGTTTTGTTTACTAATGATAAACAAATTTATCACTCCTCTATTAATTTACTTATTTTATCTTCTATTTACAAGTCTTATGCTCCATTTATATAAGTTAATTTTATTTTGCACTTAATGTTGATTTACAAGTTTTATGTTAAATGTACATGTTTTATATTTTATTTACATAATTTATATTTATGTACGGTATGGATGTCGTGATTTTACTCATGGCATCATAGAATAAACCTAATTTATTAGTCTTATAAATCACTCGAAGCATTTTGGGAAAATCTATTAATTTTATGTAATTATTGGAGAGAAATACTATTATGGTCATTTCCAAAAATATTGGAGCATTGTTGTCTCCACTTATTTAAACTTTGGTAATATAAGGAAAACAAGGGGACCGTTTTATTATTATTCGGGAAGGGTCGGCTTGTGAGAGAAACAGAAGAGCATTATTTTTTGCTACTTTGAAATCGAACAAAAGCAAACAAAATATACTGAAGAATGATAAATAAAGAATTAGATTTAAACAAATCAGCGCAATTAATAAAATGAGTCTAAAATTAAAGTAGCAAATATAGGTCTAACAATTAAATAATTACACTACTTAGCGCAATCGAATAAGCTTCTTTTGCTAGTAAATAATAACAATCTGGAAGAGTAATAGTTAATCATGATTACTACACCAAAAAAAAAATCATAAATAAAAAGTAGAGCAATAATAGATATCCCAACATATAAGTACCAATTTGAATAGTAATTGATGTGGTATTCATTTATTGGATAGTAGTTAAGTTGAAATTTATCATTTAATGAATGAGTGGCACATAACATTCAGATTTAAGTCAAGGTTTAAAATGGGATCTCAAATATTATTGTTAAATTAATGTTCTAAATTCAACCCACTTTATATATAATAAAAGATGACAAAACTTTTCATCGCATGCATGACGTGAAATAAAGTTAATTACCACACAAATGTAGAATTAAGCAAAAGAATAACCTATTAGAGAAAAGAAAAAGTATAAAGATCATAATAAAAAATTAAATTGTTTTCCTCCTTCCAATGCATATGATATGTGCTGGCAATAACCCAAAGTAAAAAAGTGATCATTTTGATGTTTGCTTAATTCAAGGATATGAATTGACCTTAAAAGTCTCTACTCCAGCCATAGCCATAGCAACCTGGACTCATTAACCATGTAATTAATTAATTTATTGGGCATTGATTGACTAATAATAATATCGTTGAATCGTATCAAATGTGAACTTTTTTTGGGAAAAAAATTCTGAAAATTGTTCAGCAAACTGAACCCAAATTGCTCACTCCCACAAACAGCATAGCTCATTGATTGATCTCTATATTTATTTGACGAAAAAAGCAACCGTTTCGTTGCAATTTTAATAATTAGCTGTTAATTTCTTTTTTTATTAACCTTCCAATCTTTCAGAATTCGAGGCTCCCTCTGTATTTTAAAAAGAAAAACCTCATCAAATCAAGAAATTTATTAAAAGAGAGACAAACACCTAATCAGAGGACATTCTGTGCCCTTTACATGACTAAGAAATTGATACAATGAAATTAAAACTTTATTGCTAAGTAATTATGGTAATATTATCTATTTTAAAATTTTATTACTAACTTATTTATGTAAAACTATATTTATTTAAAAATTTATTCGCAACCATGGAGATTAAACAAATCAGTTTTATATTATTTTTCATTATTTCAACTTTTTAATTATAATTATGACTATGTTCAGTAAAAGTTATTTCTAAAATTGGCACTTCTAAACACATATTCATTATTTTTATTCTTTTTAATTATATTTACCCCACACATGTTACTGTTTTTAGTTTTAAATTACAGATACAAAAAATAATACTAAACGCATGCTTAAATTTAAAATACAACAACTGCAAAATATTATTTTCATTCTCATTTTTGTTAAATTGAAACTACAGATGGCCAACAGGCCGAACAGCATGTGGCACGGTACGAGCACAGTACGAGAATGTTTTGGTAGGACATGCAAGACGACATGGCACGCATGCAGGCTAGAGCAGGCTTAAAATTTTAAGCAAGTCTTAAAAGCATGGCACGATCACAAATGGGCTAAAGCACAGAATGTGAAAAAGCCTACAATAAGTACTTTTCACTTTTGAATGAAAGTGAACTTAAAATTTTATGATTTTACAAATAACTTGAAATTGAATGTTTTAATATGTTTTGTTAGCACAAGTTTTTAAATTCATTTAATTCTTAGTTTCAAAAAATATATTCTAATTGATTTATGTTTATAATTTATTAAATGAATAATTGATATCATGATTTTATAAATATGTATTAATGTTATTATGAACTATGATCTATGATTGTATATAAATCTAAGTTAACAATTAAGTTAATCTTTAAGAAAAAAAATTGTTGTTGTTGTTGTTGTTGTTAAGTATTAAAAAGAAAAATACTATAAGGTCTAACCAAATAATTAATATTACATTGTCTCACTATTATTAGTTTATTATTATTGAATATAGACTTGAGTTTTAAATTTTTTATTCTATTGAATTTGATTAAAGGTACATGGATAAAAAAAAGTACATATGTTTGAAAAAAATATGCCAACAACTTGGCACGCCCTCTTAATTTTTTTTTTAAAAAAGAAAAAAAGCTTATCGTGCTTTTTTCTCAGACACAACACGGCACGATCTACAACACAATACGTATGCTAGACTGGGTCTAAGAAAAAAAAAATAGACATGTCATGACACGACAGAAAGCACATGGTGGACATGGCACAATACGAGCACGAACATGCTGGGGCCTTCCTTTGATGTTAGCATGGCCCATTTGCCATCTTCAGTTGAAACCCTTGCTCTTTTGCATCATCAATTACTAATAGATTAAATTTGGATATTTGTACGTTGGCCATTTTTCCAAAGTAAAAAAGAGAGGAAAAAGTGAAAAAAAGTATATTTGACATTTTGATATAAAATTTTCTCTCAAACTTCCATGAAACTTCATGGGCATGAAGAAGGAGGAGCCAGGTCTCACACCACATGATTAAATCCCTTATTCATTGATCTTATATATATATACACATATACATGTATATGTATAAATATATGTTTATATACTTTCTGTTGAGTGCTAGAAAGTGTGTATTTATAATGGAAAAAATCATCATTTTATGCTTTAAGTCTCACTAACATTCCTACTTTTATGTCTTTAAGTCCCTTGTGATTTAATTATATATGTTTTATTTTAATTAATTATTTTATGTATTTTAGGGGATATTATAGTCATTTTACCATGAATGAGAGATCAGATAGAAAAACGGACAACAATTTTAAACTCAGGACAGTTGAAAACCTTAGGAGGAGCCTAAAAAGATAAATAGTATTGTTCATATATACGGTACTGTTGACAAATACGGAATTATTCATATATATGTTACTGTACATGTTATTGTTCACGGTACTATTCACGTGGCACTGTACGATGATGTGGCGGCATTGATTGGACGAATGATGTGACATTGACTGCTTATGTTGAGACATTGACATTGATTGGACTAATAATGAATATTAAGCCGATGGTACATGTTGAGACAGATCCGGAGATCCAAGCATTTTATTTTAATAGTTTATTCCAATAGCTTTAATTCAAATTAATACATTGCCTACATAATTGTCATTATAAATCCAACCACCAACTCAGAAAATTAATTCTACACATAATTAAAATCCACCTCCTCGTGGGATCGACACTCGTCACCATTAATCTATTCTACAATAGATTCGTGCACTTGCGAGTTCAATAAAATTTGCACAACAAGTTTTTGGCGCCGTTGCCGGGGAGGTAAGTATTTTAATTTGTAGAATTTTTTTTCTCTTTTTATTTATTTATTTTATTTGTTTCCTTGTAATATTTTTTTTTATTTATTATTATTAAAAAAAAAAGAAAAAAAAAGTGAATTAAATATTATTTTCTTTTCTTTTCTTCTCTTCTTTAAATTTCTGTAATTTAATTTTCATGTTATTTTTTTTTTTTATTTTGTGAAATTGGCAGGTTCAACCGCCTCTTAATTTATTTTAATTTGTTTCACGTATTTTCTTTTCTATATATAGCGCTTGAGTTGTTTTCATAAAAAAATTGAATAACGTGATAAGGTTAGATCGTAATTTCTCCTCTTCTTTATTTTTATTAATTTTGTTATCATTTTTTTTTCTTATTTGCATGCATGGTCGTAGGTCACAATTACCTAATCTTGAGCCTATAGATTTTGAATTAGAAAAAACACTTCGCACACACAAACACGTTGAAATTAAAAATAAATTTGAAATGGATTTGCAACCAAAGACCACAAGAGAGGCCATTTAAGGACTACTTGATCCTTAGCTAACTTGAGCACATCATGCATACGATACCCAAATGTAGCCGCTAGAAGTTTTGAATTAAAACCTAGTGTGCTAAATTGTCTCCCAACATTCTATGGCCTAGAAAATGAAGATCCATATAATCATCTGAATGATTTCCATGCTATTTGTCAAACTTTTAAATATGAAAATTTTTCAGATGATGATGTTAAACTTAGATTATTTCCATTTTCTTTAAAGGATAGAGCTCGTTCATGGTTCAATGCATTGCCTGCTAATAGCATTACATCATGGGAACAAATGGTAACAAAATTTTTAAATAAATATTTCCCAGTACATAAAACCAATACTATTCGCAGGGAAATTTCAGAGTTTACCCAAAGAGAAGACGAGCAATTTTTCGAAACATGGGAGCGATTCAATGGGCTACTCCTAAAGTGTCCACATCATGGATACGAAAAATGACACCAATGCCAATACTTTTTGGAGGGATTATTGCCGAATGTGCAAAAATGGCTAATGGCAACAAGTGGAGGAGAGCTAATGTCAAAAAGTGCATCAGAGATTTGGGTCTTCTTCCAGCGACAAGCGGATAATTCCCGACAATGGAGTCGTTCACTCAGGAGTACTAGAAGAGTTAAGGAAGTGAATGAGGTTCACATTGGCTGGTCAAGTTCAGAAATTAAAGAAGTCAAAGACATAGTTAAAGGTCTTTCCCGACAAATAGCATCATTAACAGCTGCTAAATTAACCGAATCACATGACCAGGACTCATACTCAGATCAAGCCAATGCCATAGATGTAATGAGAAAGCCATCAAACTACAACCCTTACTCTAACACGTACAATCCGGGATGGAGAGACCACCCCAATTTTTCATGGTCTCAAGGATTCCAACAGAATGGACCAGCAGCTCCAGCTCCACCAATGCAACCAATTCCCCAAAATTTTCACGCCTCTCAACCACCATTTAGACCATATAATCAGAACCCAAACTATTCTTAGCCTAGACCATGGAAGGATGCATTCCAGAATTTCAAGAATCTTATTCACTCCAAAATCGAGCAACAAAACCGCACCATTGATGAACTGCGAAATGAGATGAGAGCAGGTTTCAACTCACAAACCCAATCAGTTTCAAACCTAGAAAAAATGGTAGGACAACTTGCTTCGTCAGTTCAAACCTTGGCAATGACTGTTGAGAAACGAAAATTCCCAAGTCAACCAGTGCCTAATCCTAAAGGAGTGCATGAAGTAAGCACCAGTTCACCTCAGCAGCATGGAGAGGTCAAAGCCGTTATGATCTTGCGAAAAGGAAAAGAAGTCGACAACAAAGTGGAGATGCCGGTAATAAAAACAACTCAAATTGTATCGGTAAATGAAGAAGACTCATCATCAGAGGAGAAAGAAGAAACCAACCCACGAGAATACGTTCCAAAAGCTCAATTTCCCAAGAGGTTAGCTAAAGTAAAAAAGGGAAAATCTATAAGTGAGATTTTTGAAATCTTTAAACAGGTAAGTGTTAACATCCCTTTGCTTGATGCTATAAAACAAGTGTCATCTTATGCCAAGTTTCTTAAAAACCTTTGTACTAAAAAGAGAAACATTCATGTTCAAAAGAAAGCCTTTTTAACAGAAAACGTGAGCTCTATACTCCAACACAAACTTCCTCTAAAATACAAAAAGACCCCGTGCTTCCCACTATCTCATGTAGTATAGGGAACCACACAATTGAGAATGCTATGTTGGACTTAGGAGCTAGTGTAAATCTATTGCCTTACTCAGTATTTGTGAAACTTGGACTGGGAGAATTACACCCAACTCCAGTGGTGTTATAACTTGCAGATCGGTCAATGAAAAAACCTCGTGGTATTGTGGAGGACGTGCTTATACAGGTAGATAAGTTTTATTTTCCTGTTGATTTCATTGTAATTGACACTCAACCAGTCTAGGATTCAAGGAAGCAGATCCTCATTATCTTAGGACGACCTTTCTTGGCAACTGCCGATGCTCACATTCAATGCAGGACTGGAAATATGCAGTTGTCCTTTGGCAATATGACGATCGAGCTAAATATCTTCAACATCGCCAAACAACCTCCTAATGCAGATGATGAAATTGTTGATGTGGATTTAATCGAAGAATTAATTGATAATGCTTTTCTTTCAAACCTTAGTGATGATCCTTTACAAACATGTTTAACTCACTTTGGTTTGAATTTTGATATTGACAGATCAATAGATGAGGTTAACGCCCTACTTGATTCAACACCATCCATGGACATTAACAAATGGAAGTTAAGAGTAGAACAACTAGTACCATCAGAGAAGAAACTGAGTCCATCATCAGAATCACCACCAGAACTTGAGCATCGTGCATACTGGGCCATCAAGAAATTCAACTTTGACATGCAGCAAGCTAGCTCAGAAAGAAAATTACAACTGGCAGAACTTGAAGAAAGTCGTAATGATGTATACAAAAATGCCAAGATTTACAAACAACGAATGAAAGTCTTTCATGACAAGCAAATTATGAGAAAATCTTTCACACCAAATCAGAAAGTACTTTTATTCAATTCTCGCTTGCGCCTATTCCCAGGTAAGTTACGCTCTCGATGGACTGGTCCTTTTATAATCCACACTGGTTTTCCATATGGAGCAATTAAAATTAAGAATCCAAAAAACGGTGTAAATTTTAAAGTTAATGGTCAATGATTGAAGCCATATCTAGAGTACCAACCACATAAAAAAAGGCACCGAAATAAATTTGAGTGACCCACAAAATGTTGATTAAGTTTTTTTTTTTTTTTTTTTTTATTTTTTTTAAAAATAATTTAACTTTTTGCTTTCACTTTATTGATTGAATTGTTTGACTTTTATTTACGCGTTATTATGCTTAAGTGTTGAATTATTGTATTTTCTTTTCATTGTACACCATGACAACCTCGATGAGAAAATATCTTTTAAAACGTCTTGGAGAATTTTTACGAGTGAAATTTAACTTGAGACGCATGATACAAAGTTGTAAATCACATTCGATTTGGGCTCAAAGACCACCAACATTTGTGTCTTATGTTGAGGATTTGGAAAATCAACTCAGAGGAATAAAAGATGGGATATATAACTTCCAATTAGAGCTTGAGGTTAACTCAATAAGAGGACGAATGTAAGTTCATTTTTCTTTTTATTGTGTGTTTTCTTATTTTGTTCACTTTCATTTTGATTCGATTTTACAGATTTGATTTTCTTTATTTAGTGTGTTTTGATTTATTTTCCCGTATAAGTGGTGGATAACGGTACTCCGTGATAATCAAAGTCGTTTACTTCAGTTTCCCATAATAACTGATATTCTGATAAGAAGGTATGGACAGAAACGCGATTCTAGCAAAGCTTCACAAGCGATTTCCTTCACTTCCTCATAATGCCCTCCTTACGATCTATAAAGCTCGGTCCGAACGCATGCGATTGCTTATGAGAAATAACGTCCCTGCTGACATCCGTTGGTTAATCGAGGCAAAGGTACATTTGGCAGGTGAGTTACCTCCTAAATTTATTGCATACATGCTTGGTTGTGGTAAAGGAAATTACTCGAAAAAATGAAGAGCTGAAAAACTTCATGTTGATTGTCATAAGTGTGCCAGGATGAAATGTGATAAAAATCCTTGTTCTTTAGGAATGATGTCTGATAACAGGGAATATAAGATTCAATTTATTAGGGAAGCTTGAATAAAGAGTCATTGGATGATATCCTTTTGTCTCTTGAAACGCATCCCAGTGGATACGTACAAAGAGCAATTCTTCAGTTATGGCCATTATTTCAGAAAGAATGTGTCCGATATAGTCTCAGAAATCTGACTATAAACGACCTTGTTTGCCAGTTTATAAGAAAACTGGATGGGAAGTGTTGAGTACTAGAAAGTGTGTATTTATAATGGAGAAAATCATCATTTTACACTCCAAGTCTCACTAACATCCCAATTTTTATGTCTTTAAGTCCCTTGTAATTTAATTATGTATGTTTTATTTTAATTAAGTATTTTATGTATTTTAGGGGATATCATGGTCATTTCACAATAAACGAGAGATCAGATGGAAAAACGGACAGCACTTTTGAACTCGGGGATATCGAAAACCTTAGGAGGAGCATAAAAAAAAAATGGTATTGTTCACATATACGGTGATCGTTCACACATAAAGCGACGGTTGATATATATAATCTTGACACACGATCGTTTCACTTCGCGATCGTTTCACTTCAGACTTTCATTCACATCATCTTGTATCTGGACGTGGCACTGTACGATGATGTGGCACTATACGATGACGTGGCGGCATTTGATTGGACGAATGATGTGGCATTGACCGCTTATGTGGCATTGACTGATGATGTGGCGTTGACTGATGACGTGTCACGAGCTTATTGGACCAAAAATGTTGACCGGTGACGTGGCAGAATGTTAGTGGATGGAAAAAACGTGTGTACGGTACATGCATATACACAGAATAAGAGCCCTGATGATGTGTTCCATCCAATAGGAACTTGCCACGTGGCGCAATCCTGAGAGTCCAAATTGTTTTAATCCGATGGCCATGATTTACTCAGTTTATCTATAAAAAGGGGGCTCCCCCCCCCTAATTTGACACCCCTGAATCCATTTTTGGGCTCAAATTTCTGTAATTCCATCTCCATCTTGTATTTTCTACGTATTTTAATAAAATTCCCATTTTACCCCTAGTTAAATTATGAGTGGCTAATTTCCTTTCAAGCTTGGGTTGAAGGTGAAGTCTCAACATGCTCCATGAGCTTAATTTGGTAAATTTACTTTTCCTTCCCCTTTAGTTTATGTGGTTGTTTTGACTTTTCGTAGACAGATAGTAATAATCTTGTCTGGATATCTACCGATTAACCGCCTCCCTGCGGTTATTACTATTTGGCACGGGAAGCCCTTAGCACCATATCTATTAGAGTGTGGTTCATGATGAGTGGAAGTTCCCCCTTCATTATTTAATTGATACTAATAATGAATATTAAGCCGATGGTGCATGTTGAGTACAGATCCGGAGATTCAAGCATTTCATTTTAATAGTTTATTCCAATAGCTTTAATTAATACATTGCCTACATAATTGTCATTATAAATCCAACCACCAACTCAGAAAATTAATTCTACAAGCAATTAAAATCCACCTCCTCGTGGGATCGACACTCGTCACCATTAATCTATTCTACAATAGATTCGTGCACTTGCGAGTTCAATAAAATTTGCACAACAAGTTTTTGACGCCGTTTTTAGGTAAGTATTTTAATTTGTAGAATTTTTTTTTTCTTCTTTATTTATTTATTTTATTTGTTTCCTTGTAATATTTTTTTTTATTTATTATTATTAAAAAAAAAAGAAAAAAAAGTGAATTTACATTTTGAAGTAGGTATTATTTTCTTTTCTTCTCTTCTTTAAATTTCTGTAATTTAATTTTCATGTTATTTTTTTTTATTTTGTGAAATCGGCAGGTTCAACCGCCTCTTAATTTATTTTAATTTGTTTCACGTATTTTCTTTTCTATATCTAGCACTTGAGTTATTTTCATAGTAAAATTGTAACAGCGTAATAAGGTTAGTATCGTAATTTCTCTCTCTTCTTTATTTTTATTAATTTTGTTACCATTTTTTTTTCTTTCTTTGCATGCATGGTCGTAGGTCACAATTACCTAATCTTGAGCATATAGACTTTGAATTAGAAAAAACACTTCGCACACACAAGCACGTTACAATTAAAAATAAATTTGAAATGGATTTGCAAAATCCAAAGACCACAAGAGAGAGGCCATTTAAGGACTACTTCAGTCCCTTAGCTAACTTGAGCACATCATGCATACGATATCCAAATGTAGCTGCTAGGAGTTTTGAATTAAAACCTAGTATGCTAAATTGTCTCCCAACATTCTATGGCCTAGAAAATAAAAATCCATATAATCATCTAAATGATTTCCATGCTATTTGTCAAACTTTTAAATATGAGAATTTTTCAGATGATGATGTTAAACTTAGATTATTTCCATTTTCTTTAAAGGATAGAGCTCGTTCATGGTTCAATACATTGCCTGCTAATAGCATTACATCATGGGAACAAATGGTAACAAAATTTTTAAATAAATATTTCCCAGTACATAAAACCAATGCTATTCGCAGGGAAATTTCAGAGTTTACCCAAAGAGAAGACGAGCAATTTTTCGAAGCATGGGAGCGATTCAATGGGCTACTCCTAAAGTGTCCACATCATGGATACGAAAAATGGCACCAATGCCAATACTTTTTGGAGGGATTATTGCCGAATGTGCAAGAATGGCTAATGGCAACAAGTGGAGGAGAGCTAATGTCAAAAAGTGCATCAGAGATTTGGGATTTCTTCCAGCGACAAGCGGATAATTCCCAACAACGGAGTCGTTCACTCAGGAGTACTAGAAGAGTTAAGGGAGTGAATGAGGTTCACATTGGCGAGTCAAGTTCAGAAATTAAAGAAGTCAAAGACATAGTTGAAGGTCTTTCCCGACAAATAGCATCGTTAACAGCTGCTAAATTAACGGAACCACATGACCAGGACTGACTCATACTCGATTAAGCCAATGCCATAGATGTAATGAGAAAGCCATCAAACTACAACCCTTACTCCAACACATATAATCCGGGATGGAGAGACCACCCCAATTTTTCATGGTCTCAAGGATTCCAAAGAATGGACCAAAGACTCCACTCTCCACCACTAATGCAACCAATTCCTCAAAATCCTCAAGCCTCTCAACCACCATTTAGACCATATAATCGAACCCAAACCATTCTCGGCTGACCATGGGAGGATGCATTTCAAATTTCAAGAATCTTATTCACTCCAAAATCGAGCAACAAAACCGCACCATTGATGAACTACGAAATGAAATGAGAGCGGGTTTCAACTCACAAACCCAATCAATTTCAAACCTTGAAAAAATGGTGGGACAACTTGCTTCGTCGATTCAAACCTTGCAATGATCACTGAGAAAGGAAAATTCCCAAGTCAACCAATGCCTAATCCTAAAGGAGTGCATGAAGTAAGTACCGGTTCACCTCAAGAGACATGGAGAGGTC
This sequence comes from Luvunga scandens, assembly GCA_030449905.1. Lineage (NCBI taxonomy): Eukaryota > Viridiplantae > Streptophyta > Magnoliopsida > Sapindales > Rutaceae > Luvunga > Luvunga scandens. Next base: position 52,737 of record JASUUG010000848.1, on the reverse strand, counting down.
AAAGCCGTCATGACCTTGCGAAAAGGAAAAGAAGTCGACAACAAAAAGTAGAGATCTTGTGAATAAAAACAACTCAAATTGTACGGTAAATGAAGAAGACTCATCATCAAAGGAGAAAGAAGAAACCAACCCACGAGAATACGTTCCAAAAGCTCCATTTCCCAGGAGGTTAGCTAAAGCGAAAGAAAGGAAAATCTACAAGTGAGATTTTTGAAATCTTTAAACAGGTAAGTGTTAACATCCCTTTCTTGATGCTTTATAAAACAAGTGCCATCTTATGCCAAGTTTCTTAAAGACCTTTGTACTAAAAAGAGAAACATTCATGTTCAAAAGAAGGCATTTTTAACAAAAATGTGAGTTCTATACTCCAACACAAACTTCCTCTAAAATACAAAGACCCCTGTGCTCCCCCACTATCTCATGTAGTATAGGAACCACACAATTGAGAATGCTTTGTTGGACTTGGAGCTAGTGTAAATCTGTTGCCTTACTCAAGATTTGTGAAACTTGGGTGGGAGAATTACACCCAACCTGGTGTTACGACTTGCAGATCGGTCCATGAAAAAACCTCGTGGTATTGTGGAGGATGTCTTATACAAGTAGATAAGTTTTATTTTCCTGTTGATTTCATTGTAATTGACACTCAACCACCCAGATCCGAGGATTGAGGAAGCATCCCCATTATCTTGGGGCGACCTTTCTTGCAACTTTCGCCGATGCTCACATTCAATGCAGATGAAATATCAGCTTGTCCTTTGGCAATATGACGATGGAGCTAAATATCTTCAACATCGCCAAACAACCTCCCAACGCAGATGATGAAATTGTTGATGTGGATTTAATCGAAGAATTAGTTGATAATACTTTTCTTTCAAATCTTAGTGATGACCGCTTTTACAAACATGCTTAACTCACTTTGGTTTGAATTTTGATATTGACAGATCAATAGATGAGGTTAACGCCTTACTTGATTCAAGACCATCCATGGACATTAACAAATGGAAGTCAAGAGTGGAACAACTAGCACCATCGAGAGAAGAAAACTCGAGTCCATCATCGAATCACCACCGAAACTTGAGCATTGTGCATATTGGGCGGTGAAAATTCAACTTTGACATGCAGTAAGCTAACTTGGAAAGAAAATCACAACCGCGGAATTTGAAGAAAGTCGTAATGATGTATACAAAAATGCCAAGATTTACAAACAAATAATGAAAGTCTTTCATGACAAGCAAATTATGAGAAAATCTTTCACACCAGTCGAAAAGTACTTTTATTCATTCTCGCTTGCTTTATTCCCAGGTAAGTTACGCTATCGATGGACTGGTCCCTTTATAGTCCACACTGTTTTTTCATATGGAGCAGTTAAAATTAAGGATCCAAAGAACGGTGTAATTTTTAAAATTAATGGTCAAAGATTGAAGGCATATCTAGAGTACCAACCACGTGAAAAAAGGCACCGAAATAGATTTGAGTGACCCACCAAATTTAAATTAAGAATTTTTCTTATTTATTTCTTCTTTTCGGTGATTTAAATTTTTGTGAAAGTGTGTTTATTTAATCATTCAGTTTTCTTTTATCACTTCTAATTATGTGTTCCTCAACTAGACAGTTCCTCTTGAACATTCTCAGACAACTTCAACGTGTACAATCTCATCCGATAAGCCAGATACGATTTTGTAAAACGCATCATATTTAGAAGCTACAACCTCCAGAGTTGGTATCCCACGTTGAAGATCTAGAAAGACAACTCAAAGAAATTGAGGGAGGTATCAACGAAACCCAAATCGAACTTGAGGAAAACTCAATAAGAGGACAATTGTGAGATTATTATTTTTCTTTTCTTTTCTTTTCTTTTTTTTTTGTGTGTTCTCTAGTTTGTTACCCCGGTTAAGTGGCGGATAACGGTACTCCGTGACAATCAAAGTCGGTTACTTTAGTTTCCCATAATAACTAATATTCTGAGAAGAAGGTATGGACAGAAACGCGATTCTAGCAAGAAAGCTTCACAAGCGATTTCCTTCACTTCCTCGAATGCCCTCCTTACGATCTATAAAGCTCGGTCCGAACGCATGCGATTGCTTATGAGAAATAACGTCCTGCTGACATCCGTTGGTTAATCGAGGCCAAGGTACGTTTGGCGGTGAGTTACCTCCTAAATTTATTGCATACATGCCTGGTTGTGGTAAAGGAAATTACTCGAGAAAACGAAGAGTGAAAAACTTCATGTTAATTGTCATAAGTGTGCCAGGATGAAATGCGATAAAAATCCTTGTTCTTTCGGAATGATGTCGATAACAGGAAGATAAGATTCAATTCATTAGGGATGGCTTGAATAAAGAGTCATTGGATGATGTCCTTTTGTCTCTTGAAACGCATCCCGGTGGATACGCATGAAAGAGCAATTCTCCGCTTATGGCCATTATTTCGAAAGAAAGCGGTGCGATATAGTCTTGGGAATCGACTATAAACGACCTTGTTTGCCGTTTATAAGAAAACTGGATGGGAAGCCTATCCTCGACCCATAGAGGGCGTTCAAGCCGTTTCTGGACGTAAAACCAGAGGAAGATGTGAGCCACAATCACAACTACCTGTAAATATCCTTTTACTGTTGTTTTATTTCACTGTTGTTTTATCAATTGCATTATTGTCTTTAATAATTGAGTGCTTTTTCTTTTACTATTTCCTTTTTGACTCTCGAGCCATGTGCTTTACGCGTTAATTGACATAGACATGCTACCTCCTATACAGCTGCAAATCATTGTCACCAAGATCCTTGATATATGATCATTTTCTTTTAGACTCACAAATTATTTTTGAGAAGCATCCCAATGGCAGCTACTCCCAATAAACAATTCAAGAACATTTGTGTGCTCTCTGGATTTAACTATGGCAAGCATAAAGAGTTCGTTGAGGCAGCCATCGATCTTGGTCAACGCATGTGAGAAAAGAAATTTGCATCCGGTTTATGGAGGAGGTGACCGAGGGTTATCAAAACTAGTCTCGTGGCGCTTTATCTCGAGAGGAGCCAAGTGTTAGGCATCATCCCAAGAAGCCTCAAACCGTTGGCTTTGTATGTCGACTCCCCAACCTGGAGAAGAGTTAGTTGTCTCGGTATGCAAGAAAGAATAATCAAATGCTAAATCATCTTTGATGCTTTTATTTTCCTACCAGGAGATCTTGCAACTCTGAGGCACTAATCACATTAGCATCTTGGGCTCATCTGAATATTCATAAAAAACCCATTGGTTTGTTAAATGTCAATAACTTTTATGATGGCTTCATCGCATTTCTTAACCATGCAATAAAAAACCATTTCATCCCTTTCACTGCGAAAAAAATCTTTATTTGTGCTCATACTGCTAATGAGTTACTTGATCTGTTACAAGCTTATAGACCAGAGCCAGATCCCAAGACCCTCGTGTTGGAATGGCCAACTAATGATGGTAATGTAAGATGGCCGTAGTAAGTAAGTGCAAATTAGATTTAACTCTTCGCTTGTAAATATTTTCTTCTCGTGATACAAAGACTCAGGTGATGTCTTCTAAACCCTATTTTCTTTCAACATTGAGGACAATGTTTCGTTCTGGTTGGGGGGAGGGAATAGTTGACAACTGTGGAATATCTCAATCTTGGTGTAGTTTTTACTATTTTGTATTGTAGAAACTAACTGTGGCTAAATTTTTGAGTCGAAGATGGCTGAATATGGAGTGTAGTAACTCTAGAAACGCATCTTCTTATTATAAAAAAAAAAAAAGGCATTTTGTGTGATCTTTTCATATTAGATGACATGATAACTTTCAAATTTTAGTATTTTTATTATCTTTGGTCTTTAGTTATGTTACACCATGTTTGTTACTCTACATGTTGATGTTGGAAACAAATTTAAGTTGCTTGAAAGAATGCACATGTCATAATAATTTCCAAGTGAGTTTTGAGCCTCATTATTTTTCTTGGAAAGAACCCTTTTGCCAATTCTTCATTCAGCTTAGTAGTTTATTGCTTTATACATTAAAAAAAAAAAAAAAAACTAAAGTGTGTGTTGCTACATCTGAAGATCTATCTAACTAGTAGATATGGAAGATTATTTAGAACCCTAAAAGATGACAGAAAGGCCATCTTTGGTCCGTTTGAGCCTTTCTAGCCAACCCTATTAATATGTATCCATAGTTAACCCCTTTGAGCCTTTAAAAAAATAATAATAATAATAATAAAATAAAAATAAAGATTTTTTCTTTGGCAACCTATTATCTTGTCCTACTCCAATGTGGAGTATTACCTTATATTTTGTATTTCTCACCACCCATTTATGTTTGAAAATAGAGATAATTTTGCATTCAAAAAAAGAAAAAAGAAAAAAAGGTGCTAAAAAAAAAAGAGAAAAAGAAACAAAAGAAAAAAAAAGAAAAAAAATGTTTACAAATAAAAAAAAAAAAAAAAAATCAAGTGAAAAGCACCTTACAATCTCCAAAGTTCTCTATTTTTCAAACATATATTTTGTTTTTCCTATTATCCTTTCTTTGTTAGCCACGTCCCTAGCCTACGTTACGTCCTAATAAAAGTCCTTCTTGATTTTGGGGAACTATAGTCTGAAATAGAAACTAGTTATATGGATTGAAAAGATGTGGCAATGCATACTAAAAAAAAAAAAAAAAAAAGGATGATGAATGTATTGGTTTGATTAACATTTTTAAATTAAAATCGTAATATTTCTAAGCTGAGGGCATATTTTTGTCACCTTGGTGAAAGTGTGTGATATTTTTTCTTTATTATTTTCACTCAATTTACCATTCACTGGAGTGATTATTTTTGGGTTTAATTTCTTTGTGAGAGTATCACTACTACCGGTGAGATTTTGGGGTTTACATGTCATTCTTAAAAGTAACTAGATTACTGAAGTTGTGACAAAGTTTTCTTAACTGATTCATGTGGAGAGTTGATGTGGGAATGATATTTCTTTAGACTATAGATAATGCTTATACTTTTATTTGATTGTTATCATTAGTCTGATTGAATAAATACCACAGTATAAAAAAAAAAAAAATTTGTTTCAGTTTTGTTTTCGCTCAAATTGCTAGGGACTAGCAACAAGCTGGTTGGGGGGTGTGTTGAGTACTAGAAAGTGTGTATTTATAATGGAGAAAATCATCATTTTACACTCCAAGTCTCACTAACATCCCAATTTGTATGTCTTTAAGTCCCTTGTAATTTAATTATGTATGTTTTATTTTAATTAAGTATTTTATGTATTTTAGGGGATATCATGGTCATTTCACAATAAACGAGAGATCAGATGGAAAAACGGACAGCACTTTTGAACTCAGGACAGTCGAAAACCTTAGGAGGAGCATAAAAAGAAAAATGGTACTGTTCACATATACTCTTCGTTTCACACATACTGATGACGGTTGATATATATGGTATCGTACACGATCGATCGCTCACTTCCGCAGATCGCTTCACGCAGACTTTATTCACCTGCATCGATCTCTTGACGTGGCACTGTACGATGATGTGGCACTATACGATGACGTGGCGGCATTTGATTGGACGAATGATGTGGCATTGACCGCTTATGTGGCATTGACTGATGATGTGGCGTTGACTGATGACGTGTCACGAGCTTATTGGACCAAAAATGTTGACCGGTGACGTGGCAGAATGTTAGTGAACTGAAAAAACCTGCGTACGGTACATGCATATACACAGAATAATAGCCCTTATGATGTGTTCCATCCAATAGGAACTTGCCACGTGGCGCAATCCTGAGCGTCCAAATTGTTTTAATCCGATGGCCATGATTTACTCAGTTTATCTATAAAAAGGGGGCTCCCCCCCCCTAATTTGACACCCCTGAATCCATTTTTGGGCTCAAATTTCTGTAATTCCATCTCCATCTTGTATTTTCTACGTATTTTAATAAAATTCCCATTTTACCCCTAGTTAAATTATGAGTGGCTAATTTCCTTTCAAGCTTGGGTTGAAGGTGAAGTCTCAACATGCTCCATGGGCTTAATTTGGTAAATTTACTTTTCCTTCCCCTTTAGTTTATGTGGTTGTTTTGACTTTTCGTAGACAGATAGTAATAATCTTGTGCGGATATCTACCGATTAACCGCCTCCCTAGGCAAGGTTATTACTATTTGGCACGGGAAGCCCTTAGCACCATATCTATTAGAGTGTGGTTCATGATGAGTGGAAGTTCCCCCTTCATGATTTAATTGATACTAATAATGAATATTAAGCCGATGGTTCATGTTGAGTACAGATCCGGAGATTCAAGCATTTCATTTTAATAGTTTATTCCAATAGCTTTAATTAATACATTGCCTACATAATTGTCATTATAAATCCAACCACCAACTCAGAAAATTAATTCTACAAGCAATTAAAATCCACCTCCTCGTGGGATCGACACTCGTCACCATTAATCTATTCTACAATAGATTCGTGCACTTGCGAGTTCAATAAAATTTGCACAACAGGAAGCCTATCCTCGACCTATAGAGGGCGTTCAAGCCATTTCTGGATGTAAAACAAGAGGAAGATGTGAGCCACAATCACAACTACCTGTAAATATCCTTTTACTGTTATTTTACTGTTTTTTTATTTCATTGTTGCTTCATTAATTGTATTCTTTTCTTTAATAATTGTTTGCTTTTTCTTTTCACTATTTCCTTTTTGACTCTCGAGCCAAGTGCTTTACGCATTAATTGACACAGACATGCTACCTCATATACAGCTGTAAACCATTATCACCAAGATCCTTGATATATGATCATTCTCTTTTAGACTCACAAGTTGTTTTTGAGAAGCATCCCAATGGCAGCTACTCCCAATAAACAATTCAAGAACATTTGTGTGCTCTCTGGATTTAACTATGGCAAACATAAAGAGTTCGTTGGGGCAGCCATCGATCTTGGTCAACGCACAGCAGAAAGAAATTTGTATCTGGTTTATGGAGGAGGTGACCGAGGGTTATCAAAACTAGTCTCAGAAGCTGTTTATCTCAGAGGGAGCCAAGTGTTAGGCATCATCCCAAGAAGCCTCAAACCATTGGGCTGTGTGTCTGACTCACCAACTGGAGAAGAGTTAATCGTCTTAGGTATGCAAGAAAGAATAACTGAAATGCTAAATCATGCTGATGCTTTTATTTTCCTACCAGGAGATCTTTCAACTCTAGAGGCACTAATCACATTAGCATCTTGAGCCCATCTGAACATTCATCAGAAACCCATCGGTTTGTTAAATTTCAATAACTTTTATGATGGCTTCATCGCATTTCTTAACAATGTAATAAAAATCCATTTCATCCCTTTCACAGAGAAAAAATTTTTATTTGTGCTCATACTGCTAACGAGTTACTTGATCTGTTACAAGCTTATAGACCAGAGCCAGATTCCAAGACCCTCGTGTTGGAATTGCCAACTAATGATGGTAACAGTAGCCGTAGTAAGAAGTGCAAATTAGATTTAACTCTCCGCTTGTAAATATTTTCTTCTGTGATGCGGCACTCAGGTGATGTCTCCTAAAACCCTATTTTCTTTCAACATTGAGGACAATGTTTCGTTCTGGTTGGGGGGAGGGAATAGTTGACAATTGTGGAATATCTCAATCTTGGTGTAGTTTTTTTTTGTAAAAACTAATTGTGGCTAAATTTTTGAGTTGAAGATGGCTGAATATGGATTGTAGTGGCTCTAGAAACGCATCTTCTTATTATTAAAAAAAAATCAGACATTTCTTACTTTGACAGTCATTTTAAGTGTGATTTTTCTAACTTCTTTTACCAATTAATTTTTTCTATGTCATTTTCACCATTCTGCATGCATAATTTTCATGACTAAGAATAGGTTTGCGGGTAGAAAAAAAAATATTTTGTGTGATCTTTTCATAATTAGATGACATGATAACTTTCAAATTTTAGTATTTGTATTATCTTTGGTCTTTAGTTATGTTACACCATGTTTGTTACTCTACATGTTGATGTTGGAGACAAATATAAGTTACTTGAAAGAATGCACATGTCATAATAATTTTCAAGTGAGTTTTTGAGCCTGTCACTTTTCTTGGAGAGTAACCCTTTTTGCCCATTCTTCATTCAGCTTAGCAGTTTATTGCTTTATACATTATCTCTAAATTTTTGTACAAAAAAAAAAACTAAAATGTGTGTTGCCACATCTGAAGGTCCATCTAACTAGTAGATATGGAAGATTATTTATAACCCTAAAAGATGACAGAAAGGCCATCTTTGGTCTGTTTGAGCCTTTCTAGCCAACCCTATTAATATGTATCCATAGTTAACCCTTTTGAGCCTTAAAAAAAAATAATAATACTACAATAAAAATAAAGACTTTTTCTTTGGCAACCTATTATCTTGTCCCGCTCTAATGTGGAGTATCACCTTATATTTTGTATTTCTCACCACCCATTTATGTTTGAAAATAGAGATAATTTTGCATTAACAAAAAAAAAGGTGCTATAAAAAAAAGAGAGAAAAAGAAACAAAAAAAATGTATATAAATAAATAAATAAAATAAAGAAAAAAAAATCAAGTGAAAAGCACCTTACAATCTCCAAAGTTCTCTATTTTTCAAACATATATTTTATTTTTCCTATTATCCTTTCTTTGTTAGCCACGTCCCTAGCCTACGTTACGTCCTAATAAAAGTTCTTCTTGATTTTAGGGAACTATAGTCTGAAATAGAAACTGGTTATATAGGCTGAAAAGATGTGGTAGTGCATATTTAAAAAAAAAAAAAGAATGATGAATACATTGGTTTGATTAGCATTTTTTTAATTAAAATCACATTATTTATAAGCTAAAGGCATATTTTTGTCACCTTGGTGAGAGTGTGTGATATTACTTCTTTATTATTTTCACTGGAGTGCTTATTTTTTGGTTTAATTTCTTTGTGAGCGTATTACTACTGCCAGTGAGATTTTGGGGTCTGCATGTCATTCTTAAAAGTGACTCGATTACTGAAATTGTGATAAAATTTTCTAGACTGATTCATGTGGAGAGTTTATGTGTGGATGATATTTCTTTAGACTGTAGATAATACTTATACTTTTATTTGATTGTTATCATTAGTCTGATTGAATAAATACCACAGTTAAAAAAAAAATTGTTTGAGTTTTGTTCTTGCTTAATTTGCTAGGGACTAGCAACAAGCTGGTTGGGGGGTGTGTTGAGTACTAGAAAGTGTGTATTTATAATGGAGAAAATCATCATTTTACACTCAAAGTCTCACTAATATCCCTACTTTTTATGTCTTTAAGTCCCTTGTAATTTAATTATGTATGTTTTATTTTAATTAAGTATTTTAGGGGATATCATGGTCATTTCACAATGAACGAGAGATCAGATAGAAAAACGGGCAGCAATTTTGAACTCAGGACAGTCGAAAACCTTAGGAGGAGCATAAAAAGATATACGGTATTGTTCACATATACACAGATCGTATATCGATCTTGTCGCGACCTTTGTTCACTTTAACGAATCTGTTCACCGCATCGCATTTATGACGTGGCACTATACGATGACGTGGCGGCATTTGATTGGACGAATGATGTGGCATTGACTGATGATGTAGTGTTGATTGATGACGTGTCACGATCCTATTAGACCAAAAATGTTGACCGGTGACGTGGCAGAATGTTAGTGAACTGAAAAAACCTGCGTACAGTACATGCATATACACAGAATAATAGCCCTTATGATGTGTTCCATCCAATAGGAACTTGCCACGTGGCGCAATCCTGAGCGTCCAAATTGTTTTAATCCGATGGCCATGATTTATTCAGTGTATCTATAAAAAGGGGGCTCCCTCCCCCCTAATTTGAGAGCCCTGAATCCATTTTTGAGCTCCATTTTCTGTAATTCCATCTCCATCTTGTATTTTCTACGTATTTTAATAAAATTTCCATTTTACCCCTAGTTCAAATATGAGTGGCTAATTTCCTTTCAAGCTTGGGTTGAAGGTGAAGTCTCAAAATGCTCCATGGGCTTAATTTGGTAAATTTACTTTTCCTTCTCCTTTAATTTATGTGGATGTTTTGACTTTTCATAGAAAGATAGTAATAATCTTGTCTGGATATAGCCTGGAATAACTGCCTCCCTAAGCAAGGTTATTACTATTTGGCACGGGAAGCCCTTAGCACCATATCTATTAAAGTGTGGTTCATGAGGAGTGAAAAATCCCCCTTCATGATTTAATTAGTACTAATAATGAATATTAAGCCGATGGTGCATGTTGAGTACAAATCCGGAGATCCAAGCACTTCATTTTAATAGTGTATTCCCACAGCTTTAATTTAAATTAAAACATTACCTATATAATTGTCATTATAAATCCAATCACCCACTTAGAAAAAATAGTTGTAGAAAAACAGAGTCTGTTGGACATAATTGCTGAAATCACTGCTCAGGAAACTGCTCTGGCTACTTCACAACGAACTCCAACAAAATTTACAGCATCAACACCAGTTAAAAAGGGGTCCAGCAAGCGTAAAAGAGCACAGCAGTCTGGAGGTGCTATAGCACCAAAAGAGCCAGACCCGAAGCGAACACGATCACTCCAGCTGCCATTCCACAAGGGTCACCAAAAGAACGCCTGCTAAGCGCAACCAAGAAAAAGTGACCTTGTGCTGAGCAGCGTGTAATAATTCTACAACAACAGGGGAGTGCCCCTGGTAGTTTTAATTTTTTAGTCTTTATCAAAACTTGTTCTGTTATTTTTTTATTTTATTGATTTGTTGGTTTCTAACTTTTTCTTTCTTTATTTGCATTATTGGTTTGCATTCTAAATGTTTATGTACGTGTTAGGACACAATACCTCTCAAGTTTTAAGGGGGTTGTGTTGGAATATGAATAAGTTTGTGATGTGTGTTTTGCTTATGTTTATGAATGTGTGTGTAAGGCTCTATTATCTAAGTTTGTATATGGATTGAAATACCTAATAAAGATAAATTGAGTGTCAAGTTTTATGATTGCCAAGTAAGGATAGTTCAAAGATGAGGGCTAAATTTTTATCTCAACACTTAAGTTTTGACTGAGTTTATGAGAATGTTGTAGCAAAGTCTTGTGTGTTATAAGGGTATAAAACACCTTAAGTTTAGGGGAAAATTTTTAGAAACTGTGCTTGTTATGAATAATTCTGCTTTAATGGCTAAAGTTGCTGAGTAACCAGGGCTGAGTATGCACCCCATATGCAGACTTGAGTCCAAAGGAAAAAAATGTTATGAGCATTGTTGCAGCATTAAAAAAAGTTAGAAAGAGAGAAAAGGTCCTCTATCTGAGATATTGAGGAACCCGGTCTGTTCATGAGCCCCATGTCCAACTTTGAGTCAAAGGTGTCTTTAGATAAGACCATGTTATGAGAATTGTTGCAGCAACTCTAAATTGTGCATTAGTTGAGTAATTAGGTGTCGTCACCACAAGTGATGGATATTCACATGAAAAATCAATGATACATTAAAGAGAAATCAATGAAAAAAAAACCTTGCTGCTGTAGCACAGTTGAACTTTGTTGTGATCTTTGCCCCTATACATTAATGTATTAAGTTCTGCTCTTAAGTATAGTGTAGTAATTGTGTAATGCTATAGTACCTCTATACTTGGTTAAGACATCACACACACACTTTGAATAGAATGAGGTCTGAGTCTAGAACTAAACTGCTATGGCGATCTTCCATGATTTAAGGTGTGATCTGAGGGTTAGAAAATCCTTGTGAATGTGATGACAATGATAAGTGTGTTGTCGGATTGTGCATTTCAAATTTTAGTGTTATTGTCATTACTTGAGAACAAGGAATGGTTTGAGTTTGGGGGTGTAATAACTCTTTGAAATAAGAGTTATCTATAGTATTTTTAGACTTAAATCAAGATTATTTAGAGAGTAAATGGCATGTTTTAATTGCATTTGAGTTACATTTCGCATATTTATTTATTTTTACCATATTCTCAATAAATTAATGGTGCATTTACTAAACTGGAATCGGAATGAGCTGGAATCGGAATTGGCTGGAATGGGAATGGGCTGGAATGGGAATAAGGAATGGGAATCAGAATAAGTTGTTTACTTGAACTATAGGAATCGAAATCGGAATGAGCTGGATTGCCATTAATGTGTTTACTTTGTCTTGGAATCGGAATCGAAATGAATTTGATTGTAATAAATTACCAAAAAGTACTTAATGAATTATTTTCATAATCATTAATTTATATTTTAATTATAGTGATTATTTATTCAAAAAAATTTATTATTATTAATTATTGTCAATAATATATTGATATATTAATTAATTGTAAAATTAATTAATTAATTATAATAATATACTAATTAATTATTATAATTAATTATAATAATTATATTATTAATTATTGTGATTATTTAGTCAAAATAATGTTTTTATTAATAGTTATTGTTAATAATGTATTAATATAATAATTAATAGTAATTTTTATATTAATTAATTATTATTAATAATAAATGAATTAATTGTAATAATAGTAATATATTAATTATTGTGATTATTTAATCAAAAACTATAATTATTAATATATTATTGTTAATAATATATTTATATATTAATTAATAGTAATAATTATATGAATTAATTGATGATAATATACAAATTATATTATAATAATTATATTAATAATTATTATAATAGTAAATTAATTAATTATAATAATAATATATTAATTATTGTGATTAGTTAGTCAAAAACTATAATTATTAATAGTTATCATTAATAATGTTTTAATATAATAACTAGTAGTAATAATTATATTAATTAATTAACAATTGTATTAATAATTATTATAATAGTATATTAATTAATTAATTATAATAATAAAAATATATTAATTATTGTGATTATTTATTCAAAAACTAAAATTATTAACATATTATTGTTAATAATGTATTAATATAATAATTAATGGTAATTTTTATATTAATAATAAATGAATTAATTATAATAATAGTAATATATTAATTATTGTGATTATTTAATCAAAAACTATAAATATTAATATATTATTGTTAATAATATATTTATATATTAATTAATAGTAATAATTATATCAATTAATTATAATAATAAAAATATATTAATTATTGTGATTATTTATTAAAAAAATATAATTATTAATGGTTATTGTTAATAATATATTAATATATTAATTAGTTATAATAATTATATTAATTAATTAACTATAATAATATTATATTAATTATAATAATAATATATTAATTATTGTGATTATTTATTCAAAAATTATAATTATTGATAATAATGTATCAATATATTAATTAATTATAATATATTAATTAATTAATTATAATTATATATTAATTAATTATAAATGAGGACAAAATGAGCATTTTCAGTTTTGGGGAGGGGTAAAATGGGGATTCCAGGGAATGGGAGATTGATTCCCACCTCCCCCCATGGGAATCAATCTCTCATTCCTCATTCCCAAATAGTGGTGGGCCCCATGATTCCGATTCCGATTCCTGCTCCATTTTTGCGAAGTAAACGCCATCAATCATTCCGATTCCCCAATCCGGAAAGTAAACACACCATAAGTTGTTTTAAAATAAATTGTGTGCTTAGATTATGTGCTTGATTGTAGGAAATTGGAAAGACAATTTTCAAGGAAGAGATACTGTGCAATGGGCTTGCAAGAATGAGGAAAAAATTTGGCTGTAGAAAAGTGAAAATAAGTCTGAAGCATTACAAATGCTGTAGCCAGTGCTGTAGCAATCTGGAGCAACAAAGGAGAAATTTTTAAGCGAATCTCAAAAAAAATATACATCCAGTTGCCCTTGTTTTCCATTATAAAAGAAGCACGCACCCTAGAAAAGAGAGAGAGTCGTCATTCATAAGAAATAACAAGAAAAGAGAAAAAATAGAAAAGAACAAGAGAATTCCAAGCTGAATAAGGAGATTGCAGGCGTGCGAAGGAAGAAATTAAGAACTTAGAAGGACCACTGGCCTTTATCTCTATTTTGTTTGTTTTTATTTATTCATGATGATGTACTCGATAGCTAAAGCGATTTTTATTTCTATTTTTTTACAAATCATGAACTAATTTTATTTGTGGTTAAATGATAAACAAGCTTGATAGTTTATTAACTGAATTTATTGCGTTGCTGCATGATTGTTATAGCATTTTGTTTTGATAGCGCTTAATTTAATTCACTATTTCAGTAAACAACATGAATTACGAAATTATTTTACCATAGCTAGACTTCTTCATAAATTATGAAATTTAGATCAATTTTGTTTATAAATGTCTAGTGTGATTCTAGAAATTTTTATGATTTTATGATAAAACAATAAATTATTTTGTATTTTTAAAACAAGCATGTCTAGGATAAAAAATTGTTTGACAGCATTGATGATGTCTTAAATGTAAATTATTTTCAATAATTTTTTAAGGAAATTAAGCAGTGAAATTTTTACCAATGAATTTTCAATATGTCAGCACATGCTATGTAAAATTTGAGATTTTTCCAATAAGGTAATAATTTATTAAAATTCAAAGAACATAGACCGTTCTGTTTTGAGGACCGAATATTGAGGGCATTTGAGGTTGAGATTATGAGCTGTTTAACATAGGATATTTGAGGACATTGGAATTTGTAATTGGACTTGATTTTATCTTATGAGAATTTTATTAATGATTTTTAGGTTGATGATATCAATATGCATTTGTTAAGTGTGGAAGCCAGGAGGTAAGTGAACTAGACTTCAAACTGAATCACAATAAACAATATGTATATGTTTGACTTGTTTGTAAAGCCTATTTTTTATATATGCATATATGGATTTATTTGTTTCTGCCCATGTGTTTATGCGGTGTGTTGTTATATGTGTGATTTTGTACATAGGTGTATGTTGTATGAGGGTTCATTGGCATAAGCATGAAAATGCATTAAAGTTTTCTATAAATGAGAAAGTGGATTTTATCAAATGAAATTTCTGCTTGACGAGATTTTGTGATGGGGGCCACCTCTCGAGGGCCGACGTGCCGCGAAGTGCCACACATGTTGCAAAATGCCACGCACAACAAAAAGTGCCACATTACAGGATATGTATTTTCTTGAAAGAAATGTGAAAGTTTAAAAGCAACAAGAAGAGATTTTAATGAATTTGTTTCAAAGTATTTGAAAAGATCATGACAAATCATCCACTTGCATTATGTATAAGTACATATGTATTTTAGTATAAGAAAAACTAGTTTGCTTACTGAGTTTGCTCTCATTATAGTTTATTGTGATTTATCTTTCAGATGTCAGGGTTCATTCGTGATGAGAAAGGAAAAGACTTGAATTGAAGATGGTAGATGGTTTGGCAAATTTTGTTTTTTGTTAAAGTGTTCCACTGTATAAATTGTGTGTTTCAGGTCTGAATTGCTATTGATTGTAAGGAGATCAAGTACATAATGGAGTTGTGGTTAGATTTATCCTCGGCGTTCTGGCTGGGGTGTTATAATTTTGGCTGACCACCCATTTAGTGATACTAGCTAAAAGAGAGCCACAAAATGGCCTATTTTAGTGGAACATATCAGAACAATACTTGGTTTTAGGCTAGGTTTCTCAAGTTGGGTTAACTCAATTTGAATATGGTCATGCCTAATTTAAAACTAGTGATGAACTAGACATAGGGATTTACCTTGTAGGGTAATAGGAACCTTGATCATATAATGTTATATCTTGTGTGGCAAAACAACTAGTCATTGTTAGGTTGCATATAGATATAAGAATTCCAACATGCGACAGCTGAGGATGCATTAGCATTCTGCCTAGTGTTGTAGTAATTGCTGTAGCAACAATACTGTAACAGAAAAACAGTCAATACCATTAAGTGAGTTCACTCAACTACATCATTTTTAGTAATTACAATCTTTTGTGAGATGTTTTAAATTAGTTTATTGCATTTTATTTTTCTGTCATTTAAATTACTTAGTTTAATTTAGTTAATAAAAGAATTTAATTTGATTTAATTGCATTTGCACTATAAGAATTGTTGTAGCAACTCTGATAGCATCAATCCATGTAGAGACGATACTCGAATACTTATCACTTTATTACTTGTTGTGTACGCTTGCGCACTAACACCTATATTTTAGGAGATTGAATCCAAACAACAACAATAACTGACCTCAAATAATGATATTTCACATCTATGTGCTTTGTTCGAGCATGATATGTTTGGTTCTTTGCCAAGAATATTGTGCTTTGATTATCATAGAAGACCTCAATATTCTCCTAAATTACTCCTACATCACCTAACATGCCTTTCAATCAAATAGCTTCCTTTACAGCCTTTGTTGCTGCCATGTAGTCTGCTTCTAGAGTGGAAAGAGCAATTGTCAACTGTAAAATCAACCTCTAACTAGTTGGACCTCCATCCAACGTGAATATGTAGCCCGTTGTTGAACTTCGCTTGCCAAGGTCTCTGGCGAAATCAAAATCCCAATACCCGACACATTGTTAACCATAATCCTTCTTGAATAATAATCCAACATCAATTGTCCTATACAAATATTAAGCATCCATTTCACTGCAAGCTAATGTTTTTTGCCTGGATTATGCATGTATCAATTAACCATACTAACGAATTAAGATATGTCAGACCTTGTGCATACCATAATATACATAAGACTATCCACAGCATTAGAATATGGAACATGAGCCATGTAGTTGCGCTCCTTTTGGGAAGTAGGATATGAAAATGAGCTTAATTTGAAATAAAAAGGTAAATGAGTAAAAACTAGTTTGGTTTTGTCATCCATACGAAACCTTTCTAGCACTTTCTTCAAATAAGACTTTTAAGTCAACTATACATTCTCATTCTTATTGTCTCTACGAATCTCCATCCTAAGTACTCTTTATGCATCACCGAAGTCTTTCACTTTAAACTCTGAAGCTAGCTACTTCTTTACTCTTTCAATCTCAACTCTATTCTTCAAAGCTATGATCATATCATCAATATAGAGTAACAAATAGATAAAAGCTATATCTTATAGTCTTCTAAAGTAAACACAGTGATCGTGTTCACTTTTGGTGAATTTCTGTCGTTGTATAAATTTATCAAATCTTGTGTACTATTGCCTTGGTGATTGTCTCAATTTATACAAATATTTAATCAATATGTGCACATGATTCTCTTTTCCAGCAACTTTGAAACCATAAAGTTGAGTCATATAGATTTCATCCTCTAAATCTCCACATAAAAATGTCGTCTTAACATCTAATTGAGCTAACTCTAACTCATATTCAGCTATCAAAAGAAGTAGGATACGAGTATGAGTATGTTTTACAGCTGGATAGAATGTTTCATTATAGTTTATACCTTCCTTCTAAGCAAACCCTTTTGCTACGAGCCTTGCCTTGTATCAAGAAGTTGTTTGATTTGAAGAACCTTGCTTCTTGTGTAAACCCATTTATTGCCAATAGTCCTTTTTCCTTTAAGTAACTCTACAAGTTCCCAAGTATGATTTTGATGAACAAACTTCATTTCTTCTTCCATGGCTAACTTCTACTGTCTATTTTCACTACTACATATAGCATCACTGAAAGTGTTGGGGATGTCATCAACAACGGAAAGTGCATAGGCTACTACCATGTCTTTAGTAAACCATTCGGGGTTCTTTATCACTCTTTTTGGTCTCCTTGTTGCTATAGTATCATTTTTATCTTCTACATCTTCAGTTGTTTCTTCCTCTGGTGGGACATCAACAGAAACAACTTCGTCTTCAACTCTTAGGGTCTCCTCCAAAGTTGAACTCTTTTCTGATGGATAACTAATTGGTACATATGGAGTTGCATCAAACTCCACCCACTGCAATATCTCATTGGTCTTGTTCTCTACCTTCTAAGAACTTGAAGCCTCCTCATAGAAGCTTTATCAAAAGTGACATCTCTACTATACATAAATTTTTCATCTTTAAGATCTTAAAGCTTGAAACCTTTGACTCCACCTTTGAATCCCACAAAGATAGCTTTTCTTGCACGAGGATCGAGCTTATCATTCTTTACATGATAATAAGCTGGACACCTAAACACATGAATAGAGTCATAGTCTTGTGCATGCTTTTCAAACCATATTTCCATAGAAGTTTTACCTCTAATTATAGCAGAAAGCAACCGGTTTATTAATTGACTTACGTAACTCACAGCCTCTGCCCAAAACTTTTTATCTAAACCAGCATTAGATAACATACATCTTACTTTCTCCAGTAAAGTATGATTCATATGCTTAGTCATACCATTCTGTTGTGGAGTATGTCTCATTGTGAAATGTTTTTTTATACCCTCACTCTAACATACTTGCAAGAATGGATCAAAAATATATTCACCCTCATCATCAGAATGCAATACTTTGATCTTTTGCCAGTTTGAGTCTCTACTAGTTTCTTCCATTTCATAAAAATCTCTAAAACCTTATCCTTTGCTCGCAATGTACACCCATACACGTTTAGAGAAGTCATTAACAAATGAAACAAAATAATGACTTCCACCAATTGATGCAATCTTAGTTGGTCCCCATACATCGCTGTGAACATATTTTGTTTATTGGTGTTCATACCTTTCAAAAATCCATGTTTCATCAAAGTTTGCAAAGACTTTTCTCTAACATGTCTTAGTCGTACATGCCATAGCTTGGTAGTGTCACTTTGCACCTTAGAAACATTAGCTTCATTAGTTGTACCTTCTTTCAGATAGTAAAAATTGTGACGTCGAACCCTTTGTAGAATCACTATAGCCCTATATGTGAACTTCATTATATCATTTTCAATGGTAACCTTA
Organism: Luvunga scandens; assembly: GCA_030449905.1. Classification (NCBI taxonomy): domain Eukaryota; kingdom Viridiplantae; phylum Streptophyta; class Magnoliopsida; order Sapindales; family Rutaceae; genus Luvunga; species Luvunga scandens. Next base: position 33,911 of record JASUUG010000848.1, on the reverse strand, counting down.
TAGCTTTTAGCCTCCAAAGCACCTATAGAAATTAGATTTTTCTTTAAAGCTGGAACATATTTAACTTCTTTTAATTCTTTAATTATCCTATTGAACATTTTAAATCAAATTGTTCCTATCCCCATTGTGCGACAAGGTTGATCATTCCCCATCACTACTGTACCGGATTCTGGATCACGAAAATCTGTAAACAATTTCCTTATGGGACACAAATGATAGGTTGATTGGGTATCAAGTATCCACCTAGTCGAATTAGCCACGTAATCTATAAGCGTAATACTTAGTGAATAGTCAGACTCTTCATCTTTACGTGCCATATTTGTTGTTACTGGTTTCTTCCCATCTTTCTTCTGAGCCTTTGGATAATCTTTCCTGCAATGACCCCTCTCATTATAAAAGGCACAATCATCTCAAGCTATATTTCTGCTTCTCGATTTGGACAGAGAATTTTTTCCACCGCGCTTCTTCTTTTTCTCCATCATCTTTTCTCTGGCTAACAAAGCTTCAGATGATGCTCTTTCGAAATGTTTATAATTATTTCAAAATTTCAAATTGGTTAATACTGTACAGATATCTTTGAAAATGATCACGCTTTTACCATAGTACAAAGTAGTCACAAAATGGCTATATTCTTCTAGAAGTGAGTGTAGGGGAATCATAGCCTTGACTTCATCCTTAATATCTGCATCAAGATTCTTTAAATCAACAAGTGGCTTTTCAAATCTTAAGACATGATCATGCATTGACACCTTTGGCTTCATTCGAAATCCATATACTTTGGCTCATTGCATGGAGGTGATTTTCAAGACTTTTCAGCAGGTACCTTTCCTCTAATATACGCCATAAAGTCATCACACACTCCTCATCTTTCACCAAATTTTTCATCTCTTTGGTCAAGCAAGATCTAATCTATCCATAGGCTTTGTCATACAAGTGTCTTTTATTTTTCATAACCATATCGAGATCGATTTGAATAAGGGCATCCACAACTTCGCGCCTCCACATGCCGAAGTTGATTGTCCCATCAAACTTTTCAACATCGATCTTCTGGCCTCTTATAACAAGTGCTGAATGGTGAACTGACAAGTCATGCCTCCCACCTAAAGTGTCTGCTAGAATAGTCTAGGCAAATCTCTCCCCACTCTTTGAAGTTTCACCTTCTACCATTTTCTCAATAAACCATTCCCACGAGAGAGATCAGTACATGTGGAAAAAGGTACCAAGAAAATTCCCATGAAAGACTGGAGGGATCACATTAGTTCTACTTAAAACCCAATCTCCTTAAGCTCTTATTGCCTTTGTGGAAAAAACTTTCCTAGACATGCACAAATCAACACCACTACATAAGCTACTGATCCTCCCAAGTATGAACTGTTGGCTCCACCATATTCATAAACATGATCGTATACATGAACAATATTGTATAAGTAAACAGTACCGTCTACCCCAAGCACAAATCATTGGCTCTGATGCCGCTTACTGTGCACGAAATGCAGAGTTAAGTGCACTAAATAATCATAAAAAATAAAAGACACAGATTTTACGTAGTTCAGCAATTATGCCAATGTCCATGGGAGAAAGAGAAAATAATTGTATTACTAATAATTATTGTAAGTACAATATTTTGAGTAAAGAAACCTCACTTCTTAGAACCTAAATACAGCTAATACTCTCACACACAATTGAAAGGAAAAACCTTTCAATTACTCACTCTCGTAACAATTCTTCAGTTGAATTGTTTCTCTCAAGTTTGGGATGCATTCACTGAAGGAATGCTTTGGTATTTAGAAGAGAGCTTCTCCTCTTTATTCGGCTCAACACATGCTCAACTTTCCATTTTTCAACATTTGTTTGGTGGCTTTTGAAAATTGCTTGTTACTTAGTCAATGATTTCTGCCACTGCAAGCCAAAAGTCTTTGCAAAAGTCATTGGCAAAATAATCTTTAATTGCAAAAGTCTTCAATTTCGCCAAACAAGCAAAAAAGTCTTCATGCGTTTTTTGGTATTAACAAGTATCTGCTTTTCAAGCTGTCTTATAATCTTTTTATCATTGCACAAACTGACTGAGACCTTCAGCTACGACCTCAGCTGCTAACTCACTATAAGTGTATTAGGAGCAGGGAATCCTACCATTATTTTTTTGTCCCAGCTTGGAATGGACCTTATCAACAGAGTGGGGAAGCCTGAAATAAAATTCTCTTTCTAGAAATCGTTCTGACAGTCTTTTATTTGAAACACTTTTGAAAAGAGGACGTCTTTATACCATTCGAATTCTGAGAGAGTTGGGCAGCGAAGATTTATAAGCTGCTCGTGGCTTCTGTCCTGCTGAATACCTATAGAACCAACAAACTATAGTAAAATTGTATAAATTAGTGTGTTTACTGCATTGGATTTGTACCCGGTTGTCATTCCACTGGGATCTTCTTATTTGACTCTTGTGGCGTTTAAGACAAAATCCTTACTTTCTTGAGTCAGATAATGATCCCACTATCCTAGCAACTGACTAACAAAGCTAGAAACTACGACGCATGCTATCTGCTAATCGGAATTGCCTCTGTTCCTACAGACAATGGCAAATATGGTCATATGCTTTTAGATTCCGATGATCTAGTATTCTGACATACCATCGATGTTCCATTCTACGGTACTTCTGCAATCTTAGGTTGCTACATTCATGTTTTCATTACCTTCTAGTTGAATACTGACTGGAGAGGATCTCCGTAGTAAGCCTTAGTGTGAAAAGTTAGCTGAGGAGTTTTAAATGAAAACTGAGTACCAAGGCAGCTTAAAACATTAAGCTTAAAGCAAAAGAATTACTATGCTTAGCTTTAGCACATCCAGATGTTTTTAAAATTGTAGAAACAGATGCATATGATCTACGATACGGTGGTATTCTCAAATAACAACTATGGGGCAAAGAGAGTCTAGTTAGATTCACCTTTGACATTTAGAACCAAACACAACAAAATTATTCTGCTTTTAGAAAAGAAATCTTATCCATAGTTTTGTGAGTATCTAAATTTTAGGATGATTTTCTTAACAAGAAATCTCTCTAGGGGATAGACTGTAGTTCAGCCAAGGAAGTGTTAGAAACATGTCAGAAACCTAGCATCAAAAAAGATCTTTGCTAAATGGCAGGCCACACTTTCTGTTTTTGATTTTGAAATTATGCATGCTAAAGTGGAAGATAATTCCTTGCCAGATTTTCTAACTAGATAATTCTTGTAGGGCTTCAAAGAAAGCTAACTCAACTTCTTCATCATATGGACAGCTTAAAGCATCACCAACAAAGAAACAAAAGAAAGATGAATCTCTTTATTTCAAAAATTGCCCAATTCTCGTAGACATTATTGAAGATAAACATATCAACGTACGCCTGGAACCAAATGAAGCACTCAATTTCTACCTTGCAGGTCATTCAAACTTTTGTCTTCTTCCAAAAGACCGGTGGTTTTATGAAAAAATCTTGACAGAAACAGGTTCTTCGGAGTTCAATCACCATACGAGAAGTGGCAGAAAAGTGGCCTATAGAGTTGCAAAAATCTTAAAGATTATTACCAAAGAACAATGGGGAGTTACACCTGAATTAAGTGGAAGATTCAAGGATAAAAGAACTAGACCCACTGATTATAATTATTATGATTATATTCATTCTTGGGAACATGCTCTATATATCCTAAATAAGAAGTTTGCTCATTCGTGGTTTTTACCACTCTTGAGTTTTTAAATATCGCAACTAGTTTTTTAACTAGTTTAGGCTTTGGGGTCCTCATAACGAATATTTACTAGAAGCCTTAAAGAAATGCTTTGAGAAATTCTGTAATAGAAACAATTTCAGAAAGCATAGTGAAAAGTATGATGGATTTTGTCGGCTCCAATACTATTCCCTTGATTATGAAGTGGGAATAATTCCCCAACTTCCCCAACTTCGATCCACACAGTGGTCCAAGAGAAATGGTTCCAAAACTCATGAGAACCATCTCAACTACATGGTGGAACAAATTCAACTTCATGCACCTTAAAGGTGATAATTACTGGATGACGAAAGAATCTTAGGTGACTATTCTTAGTACCTTGATGAATTCTAAGCCATTGCTTTAAAAGAATCTTAAAAAATGGCTTGAATTATTATTTGAAAGGAATCTTTTTCAAAGAAACGTCTAAAAGACATCAAGAGTGAGCTATTTTAATTATCAGTTACTATTTGTCATTCTAGATCTTCAAACGATCTTCGTATAATTTGGTATCAGATCCAATTGAGGTGCTAGGGAATTATATACCCACGTAACTGGTTTTAGTTGATTTCAGAAGAAAATATAGTCTTTTAAAGTCGTAGATCTACAATAACATTCTGGTATTTTGAAAGAAAAGGTCCAGGCGAGGTGTCTACGCTATCTTTACCCATTTACCCGTTTGCCAGCAAAGTATTAGCTTGTTGGAAACTCAGGCAAATAAACAAATGTCCAAAAACATCTTCAAAACAAATCAAAGATGCATTCTTTGATGAATTCTAGTCAATTAGAAGAACAAATGTCCAAAAACATCTTCAAAACAAATCAAAGATGCATTCTTTGATGAATTCTAGTCAATTAGAAGATTAGGATCATCTTCTAGGTCAAATGAGTCGGTTGTCCAAACAGAAAACTCTCAAATATAAAATACTAAGAATCAATTGGCAAATTGGGAGGTCCCAAGACTTTCTAAGAGACAAGTATACAACAAAGGATTGTTCTTTAAAAGGAAGAATTGTTTTATAGAAACAGTAGAGCAGACATATCCTATAACCGGGGATGTCATGGAAATAATGCTACTTCCTAAAAGGGGATTAGAAAAAGCATACAAAAACTTTAGATTTTTACATATCAGCTTAGTTCAGATAGCCATTAAACCCTTAACAAGGGAATGACTTAACCTAGTATGCGTAAGAGACAAGCCACCCAACAAGTTCACTGATTCACTACTTGGTTGTGTTGAAACCACGCAAAATAGTAGACCAATTTACTTCAATTCTGTCCCTAATTTTACCATACACAAAGCGACAAGAATGCTCAAAACGCTCTTGTTCTTAATTTACAAGCACACAAGTTTGATATGGAACCAGAAACAAGTAGCTTAGCACTTGTTTACCGGACTATGTCAAAATTATGAACACCATAGCTCCAGAATTAAATGTCAGGGAGATTATTCAATATTCATTATTCAAAAGGTGAAACAATCATTTTCTGGCATAACCTTAATAAATCAGGGTTATCTGCTCCTAAAAGGATCACATGGGGTTTTAATTAGATTAAACTGCCTGAGACTTGGATCTTAGATAAATTTATTCCAATAGCTCAAAAGCGTACAGGTCTAAACGAGATTATAGAAAAAGACGATGGATCTGTAGTTATTAGCTTCAATTCATCATCTAGATCTGAATGGATCTTAACGATATCATAACTATCATCTAGAGTTTTCACCGCTAAAGTACCTGATATATTTGTAAGAGGAATCAACTCTACTCCATCTGGTATAGCTCAGCCAATATACCATGCAGATGAAATGTCTAAAAGACTCACTAACAACATGGCTTCAGGCATGGGATACTATTCGATAAACATGCTCAAAGAAGATTCAAGGAGTTATCCCACTGTGAGGCTTTTCATGAAAGCTATTGGTCCTTAGAAAACAGCAAGATAAGCTTTTCTTAAAATATTCTATAATAGTTTAATTTTTCTGTTTCATTTAATTTCTCCTAGTAAAAAAGTTATATGACAAATAGGGTTAATTTGAGGAAATCCAAACTTCCAAATAAGTATTAGTTATTCGAGAAACTAATAAACTCCCAATTACAAATTTTAAGTTGCCAGAATAATAAACTCATGATACTTTTTATTGAATACATCAAGCTTTATATAATAAAGCTTATTTAAAATTATAACCTAAAAATTAGTAACACTAAGCATGTTCTCACATAATGATCCGTTGTTACTTATATGTATTTCCACAAAATATGTACAATTACTTTTGACTAGTTCAAAATCAACTAATACCATAAAATTAAAAAAATAATTTTAATTATTTTAAGGGTTTGTATCGTTCCTTCCCCCTTGAAAACTTGTCCTCAAGGGTAGATTTTTCTGAAATAATTTGCTTTCTCTTCCGTTTCCAATTGATAATTAGACATAATGATGCCTTGAAGCTCTTTTGAAAATTCTCCATTGATCTAACCATGTTCTTCATCTCAATTTTTGGCACTTTACCAATAAACAATTTTTCATCATGGTGGCAAGGCAATTTGGCTTTGTCCTTAAAATAAGGACTCTGCATCTTTGACTTTTTTTTCTTTTAAAAGGAAAGGGGGGTGGGCAAGTCCAAATCAATTTTTACCCCCCTCCCCACCCCCAAAGCTCGAACTCGAGTCCACACAAGTGAGGGGCGACATATTGCACTACCAACGAACTCGGCTACGCCCTTCGGGGCCTCTACATCTGACTTGTAAGAGAAAATTCTAACCTTTTGAATGTTGATTTGTGGAATCTTCTTCAATGATACCACTACTTTCCTGTATTATTTAACACCTCCACCATGCGTTGCAATTGTCACTTTGTTGGAGACGTTGAACTTCAACCAAAGACACAGAATTTTCTTTCGCATGTTTGATATGATGGCTACATGAATTCAACCTTGCATCCCATGTTCTTGATATTTCATCCATTTTGCACAAATATTTCTTGGAAAGTTCCTTCTGCTCAAGAAAGGTTAACCAAATAAAAAAAGAAAAAAGAAAAAAGAAAAAGTAGGAAAGAGCTAGCTAGCAATACGAAAGTCTAAGGAAATTTATATAAAGCTCCAAACACTCGTTACATTCACTTCACGTATAATATTCTTAAATCCACACTCAAGAACCTCTATTTCAATCAAAAAGTTTCATAAAAGTTTCTTCATGGCTTCATCTTCTCGCAGCCGTTCTGCTCAAAGCAAATACGATGTCTTCCTCAGTTTCAGAGGGGAGGATACTCGTGACAACTTGACTAGTCATCTCCATGCAGCTTTCTGCCGAAAGAATATAAAAACCCTCATTGATGAAGAACTTAGTAGAGGAGAAGAGATTTCGCAAGCTGTTTTGAACGCAATGAAAGGATCAAAGATTTCGGTAATCATCTTCTCAAAACACTATGCATCTTCCAAATGGTGCCTGGATGAACTTGTCAAGATTCTTGAATGCAAGAACATGAATGGCCAAACGGTTGTTCCAGTTTTCTACCTATTTGATCCGTCGCACGTGAGAGAGCAAACCGGATGTTTTGCGGATGCCTTCGTTAGGCATGAAAATCAGTTCAAAAACATGCCAGAAAAGGTTCAAAATTGGAGGGCTGTTTTGACCGAAGCATCCAATCTATCAGGATGGAATTCCATGAATATCAGGTGACTCTCTAGCTCAATCATGTACATCTAAGTGCAGAAGTGATCATTTGAAATGTTCCAAACACGATTCTTTTGTTTGGATTAAAAAAACCCAAATAAAATGAGATTGTTTAGTTAATTGCAACTGAACATTAGATTATTAGATTTTCTTAAGAGTTCAAAATTTTATTCGGCCAAAACAATTTCGACAATCCCTATTTATACGAATAACAACTGAACGAAATGACAGAATGTATAGATTATATATTATAACCGAATATTTCGATTTGTGGAATTTTTAGGAGTTCAAATTTTGTTTGCCCAAAAAGTTATAAACAAACTCTATTTGCAAGCGTTATTTTTTGCAAACACATGTTTGCTTATTTAATTTTTGTTTGAGAATAAATGACTAAGCGTACTCTAGTTATTTGGTTTAAAATATTAATTTGAACAAAATCTTAACATCTATTAATGGATCTATGCAAGATGAATTAAATGGTATATAGAATATTTAGGCGAATTTTTATAATAAATTATTTGAAAAGTGATCGTCTTTAATATATCAAACACTTATCAAATTATTAAAGATTTATTCACTGGGAAACTAAAGCAATCCAAACATACCCTATGATTGTAAGGAAAAAAAAATGAAAATTGAAAATGAAGGAAGCATATATTTAGTCCAATCATCGTATCTGTCTTCTATGATTAAAGATAAAATATTTATTTTAATTTTTCTGATTCTATCCATTCTATATCTGATAACCATTGTTCGTTTTTCATACTTGCAAGACCTGAGGCTAAACTTGTAGAGGAAATTGTCAAAGACATTTTGAAGAAATTGGAAAATATAACAGTTTCAACTGACCTCGAAGGCCTAGTTGGTTTAAATTCTCGAATTGAACAAATTAAATCATTACTGAGTGCCGGATCTCCAGATTTTCGCATTGTAGGATTTTGGGGCATGGGTGTTATAGGAAAAACAACAATTGCTGGAGCTCTTTTCAATCAGATTTGTAGGGAGTTTGAAGGCAAGTGCTTCGTGGCAAATGTAAGGGAAGAATCAGAGAAAGTAGGTGGATTCGCAGATTTGCAAGAGTGAGTTATTTCTGAAGTATTAGGAGAAAATCTCAAAATAAGAACCCCCATTATTCCTGAAATTATTAAGAAAAGGCTACAGCAGATGACTGTTTTTATAGTTCTCGATGATGTGAATAAATGTGGGCAGCTAAAGTATTTAACTGGAGGGCTTGATCGATTTGGTCCGGCAAGTAGAATTATTGTAACAACTAGAGATAAACAAGTTTTGCACAATTTCGGAGGGAGAAACGTATATGAGGTCAAGGGATTGGAATATCCTGAAGCTCTTGAGCTCTTTTGTAACCATGCATTTAAAGGAAACCATTGCCCTGAAGAACTCTTAGAGCTCTCAAAGCGTGTACTGGATTATGCAAATGGCAATCCATTAGCGCTTAGAGTGTTGGGTTCTTTCCTTCATCAAAAGAGCAAATTAGATTGGAAAATTTCATTGGAGAACTTAATACGGATTTCCGACCCTGATATCTATGATGTGCTAAAGGTCACTTATAATGAACTGAAGGCAGAAGAAAAAAGTATGTTTCTGGATATTGCATGTTTTCTTAACGGAGAGGATAAAGATGCAAGATGATCCTAATTTTGCGCAATATTGTTTGCGTGTTCTCGTTGACAAGTCGCTTGTGACAAGAGCGAGTTCTCGCGAATCAAAGAAGGATCTAGAAGCGACTTAGGTAGACGATTGGATTCCCTTTTTTCATATGGAATTGCTCAGCTCATAAAGAGCAGGGCAGATTGGTGGAATATCATGTAACAACAAGGTGCAAACGCATGATTTACTGCAAGAAATGGGACGACAAAATGTTCGTCAAGAATCAGTCAAAGAACCAGGCAAACGCAGCAGGTTGTGGTATTATGAGGATGTTTATTATGTACTGAAAAAAAATAAGGTAAAATTCCACACATTTAATATGTGATCTTGAATGGGGCTAGATGCATGCACTCATACTTTTCCTAACTATATTCATGCTTTCACTTAAGGAGTTCTTTTTAATTTTAAAATAGACATATTATTTTGCGAATTTAGTCTAATTATTCATTCTTTGCTTTCGTTCATAAGGGGACAGACGCAACTGAAGACATATTACTGAATTTGTCTAAAACAAGAGACATACATTTAGATGGTAATGTCTTTGTAAATATGTCAAATCTAAGATTTCTGAAATTTTACATGCCTGAGTATAAAGGTGTTCCAATTATGAGCTCTAAAATACATCTAGACCAAGGTCTTGGATATCTTCCTGAGGAATTGAGATATCTTTATTGGCACCAGTATCCTTTGAAAACGCTTCCTTTGAATTTTGATCCACAGAATCTTATTGAGCTCAACTTACCTCACAGTGATGTTGAGCAAATCTGGGAGGGGAAAAAGGTAAAATGTAAAATTAATTTTTCTTTCTATAACTATCTATATATATATATATATATATATATATATATTAAAAGCTATTGACGCTAATTATTGATCTTCTTTTACAGGAAGCTTTCAAGTTAAAATTTATTGACCTCCACCATTCGCAATATCTTACTAGGATTCCAGACCTATTAGAAACCCCAAATCTTGAGAGAATAAATCTTTTGAATTGTACAAATTTGCCTTACATTCATTCATCAATACAAAATTTCAACAATCTCAGTATGCTGAGTTTGGCGGGCTGTCGGAGCCTTGTTTCCTTTCCACGCAACATATATTTTAGATCTCCTATAGCTGTGGATTTCTCAGACTGTGTTAATCTCACAGAATTTCCACTGGTTTCGGGGAATATAATAGAGCTAAGACTGTGGAACACCCCAATAGAAGAAGTTCCTTCGTCTATCGACAGCCTAACTAATCTTGAAACCTTAGAACTGAATTTTTGCAAGAGGCTAGAGAGGGTTTCGACTAGCATTTGTAAATTGAAATCTCTTTGTTGGCTTGATCTTAGTGGCTGCTCAAGCCTTGAGAGTTTCCCTGAAATTTTGGAGAAAATGGAACATTTGCTAGAAATTGATTTGAAACAGACGGCAATTAGAAATCTACCATCTTCAATTGAGCATTTAGAAGGGCTCAAAAAGTTAGACTTGGGGTATTGCTCGAAACTAGCTAGTTTGCCAGAAAAACTTGAGAATTTAAAATCTTTGAAGTAACTAAATGCAGAGCTTTCGGCCATAAGTCAGATACCATCCTCTATATCAGATTTAAGCCAACTTAAAAAACTGAAGTTTTCTGGATGCAGAGGTTTGGTTTTGCCACAATTATTATCTGGTTTATCTTCTTTAACAGATCTGCATTTAACCGACTGCAATATAACAGAAATTCCTCCAGACATTGGCTCTCTATCCTCAATTGTATGGTTAGCTCTAAGTGGAAATCACTTAGAGAAGTTGCCAACAAGTGTGAAGCAACTTTCACGGCTGAGATATCTTCACTTGAGCAATTGCAACATGCTTCGGTCCTTACCAGAGCTTCCAATATATCTAGTCTATTTAGAAGCAAAGAATTGCAAGCGGCTCCAAACTTTGCCGGAGATTCCATCATCTGTAGAAGAACTAGATGCATCCATGCCGGAAACAATTTACGAACACTCTAGTGGAATGATGGACGGCATACTATTTTTCGATTTTACTAATTGCCTGAAGCTGAATGAAAAAGAGGCACACAAGAAGATTTTAGCAGATTCACAACAAAGAATTCAGCATATGGCAATTGCATCACTGAGACTGTGCTATGAGATGGTAATTAACTAACTTTCTTTCTTTCTGCTCTGATTCTCTTCATTAGATTGGAAATCATGATTTTCGCGTTACAGGTATATTTTACACCGTACGGACTCTGCAACTGTTTTCCTGGGAGTGAAATTCCTGACTGGTTCAGCAATCAATGTTCGGGATCTTCATTAACAATCCAACTGCCGCGTTCTTGCGGCAGAAACTTAGTCGGGTTTGCTCTTTGTGCTGTTATTCAATTTGAGGAAGATATTGAGGCTAGTGGCAAATATTGCAATGTCAAATGTAGCTACAATTTGGAAACCAAAGCTCACTTGGAAGTGAAGCAAAATGTTGATGACTATTACAATTTGAGTCTTAATGGGTCTATGGATTTAGATCATTTGTTACTCGGATTTGAGCCCTGTTGGAATACTGGGGTACCTGATGATGGCAGCAATCATACAACTGTATCATTTGAGTTCTCCGTTGAGTGCGGAAACGAAAAATGTCATCAGGTGAAATGTTGTGGGGTGTGTCCAGTATATGCAAATCCGAACCACAACAAACCCAACACTCTGAAATTAGTTCTTGGCAGTGAAAAAGAATGCACCAAAATTAGGATATTGCATGATAAGGTCGGCATGAGTGGAACTTATGATGATGAAGATGAAACGGAACCGAGTCCCAAGCGAATTTGCAGAGACCAAATCAACACTCATTAACAACACAGTCCATTGTTTCCTCACATTTTGTTTTTCCTCTGTGAGTCCAAGCTCAAATTAATTTCTATCTTCCTTATCACGTGTTTATTTTCTATCTAATTCTATTTAAAATAAAAATTCACACTTGCTGAGAACTATTTTATAATGATTTTCATTTCTTTTGATTGGTGATGCCAAAGATGATTGATCGGTGCTGCTGGTGGAAGACTCACGGACAAGAGGAGCCTCCGTAATATGATGAGGTCAGTTGTGTTCTATTATTTTACTCGTACGGATTTTATATAATTGAGGTGCTTAATTGTTAGAAATGAACTGGGTGTTTGATGAAATGAATTAGGTGTTCGACATATTGTCTCACTGAGTAATCTTTCGATGAAATGAACTGGGTGTTCGATGAAATGAATTATGCGTTCGACATATTGTCTCACTGAGTAATCTTTCGATGAAATGAACTGGGTGTTCGATGAAATGAATTATGTGTTCGACATATTGTCTCACTGAGTAATCTTCCAATCTGACCTTTCCATCTCTCTCTTGTACTGTAAGTTCTTGCGAAGGTGATTCAGCAATGAACAAGAATTCTCCATATCATCTATGGATGAGTTTAAGACTCAACAAAGCGCTGTTTTAGCGTGGAAAAAGCTGATGACCAGAGCGGAGAATAGCTGTGATTTCCTCAGGGTTTACTTGGCCATTCTGAGGGTTCTTTGCTGATCCATTGTAAGCTTGAGAGTAAACTTTTGCAGTTTCCAGGTTGAAATAAAGCCATCTATCATCTTTTGCTACTCTGAATGTGCTAAAAATATAATATTATAATTATTATTTTTCGGAACAAATAAATGTTCATCTAATGGTCATTATTAATTCAATCAATCTTATCTAATAAATTAGTTTATAATTAATTTTGGAAAAAAGCCACCCCATACCCTAAAAATTTATTTAAATGGTCATAAAAATCCCTTTAGTTTCATAAATAGTCACACAGATCCCTTTTTAACAATTTTATGATCAAATTTTTATGACAAATACAAATACAATACTAACATAAAAATATTCTTGAATTCTTCTTCCATGCTAAATTTACATGGTGTCAATTTTGGCTAGTTAGAAGTAATTAGAAGTAGGAATGGCAGACTGTCTGGCTAGAGCCAAGCTTGACAAAGCTCAGTCCTAGCCTAGGATGTCTTTTATAGGGTCAAACTTTTCGGGATAAGCTAAAAAGCTCTAATTTTACTTTCTACATTTAAAAAAAAAAAATCTATTATGTTTTACAAATTTAAACTTTATAAAATTTCAATTTTTGTTAGATTAAGCTTTAAAAATTGGACTTAAAGGATTTTAAACTTTAAATATATGTTATGAGGGGCCAAATATATGTTAAAACATGTATTTTAATTAAAAATATATATATAACTTTTTACGTATGTCTTGGTATTTTGGGCTGACCTATGTTGAGAAAACATGTTCGGGTCAACCCAAGTCCAGTCTGAAGACGAATAATGCGAAGACCACAATAAAAGCAAATATGAATGTTCCGAGTTGCCACTGATCTTTTTGCCATTTTTAAGCACAAGAAGATTTCTCGAAGTTAATGTTATATATAGCGTGTTTTACCAAAAAAAAAATTAAAATGATTTTTGTAATATAAAAAAATTCTTGTCCCGTTATCACTGTTAGAATATGTTAAAGAAATCCTTACAAAAAGATCGCTTTTGCATTTAATTGGAATCACATCGATTTGAATTTTTAACTAAAATTATGTTTTTTTCAAAAAAAAATATTCCGAATAATTATCTTCTATCCAAGCGACCAGGAGACCATCCAAGAACGCTACTTCGGCATGTTTTATTTTTCAAACAAAGGCCTAACCCAAGGGCCTAAAGATCTACACTGTGTACGGGTTAAAAAATAAGGATCAAGATCCTCTCCTAGTTTTTTTCACTGCTAGTCTCTCCTAGTCTTTTAAATTTAATAAAGAAAGTTGGTTTAATTGTAAATACAATAAATAAAGTTAGTTTAAAATTCAATTTTAGCCACTTATTTTCACTAGGAGACACTAAAAGAGAAAAAATATTTGGAGAGGATCATTGTCCAAAAAATAATAATAATAAGAGCTACATAGAAATTTTGGGGGTTGGGGTGACCCCGGGGCCCGAGGGGGGGGGGGGGGGGGTTGTGGTGTTGGCGAAGAGGAAAAACTAGATGAATATTGAAATAAATCAAAAGCTGTAATTATTTTAACTTTTTTTCCTTTTTAAAAGGTCAAAATATACGAAGAAGAGACTATGAGATGCCTAAATGAGAGCTTCTAGGGTACCAATGTCTGAATATGAATTTCATGTGAATTCGATTTTTACATCAAATGGCATTATAGGGTTTTTGTTCAATTAACTATTACACAGATATAATGTAATGGTGGATCCACACAAAATCAACATTTAAGCATTTGCACCTAAGAATTTATATATATGTAGATAATTGATGTGGGGGAGGATCGATGAAGAAGAAGATAAAATAATAAAAACAATGGATGGAGAGAGAATTATTCAATTAACGTTGGTGTGAGAGTAATGAGAGGTTTATAAAGTAAAGGTTTAAAATTTTTCTTAGTGGTTATGTACAAAAATGGGTCTAGTAAGGAATTTGTCAATTTGATGGGTTTAAATTATCTCACCTTTGTGAGAAATTAAAACAAATAATTTGTCATAATTTAAAAACCTCTATGTTTTTATTTTAAAACAACAAACAATAGGGACTCTATTGTAATTAACCCACAAAAGTACAAAACAATGGGTTACTTGCCCCACAAGCAACATAGTTTTTGCCCTCAGATTAAATAAGTTCTATCTTCTTGTATCATAAATTAGTAATATATGAATTCTAGCATAAGTAGCATCTTAAATAGAACTTCATATGCAACTTTCATAACACAGATTATACTATACTCTGGAGGAAAATTTATTTATTTAAATACAAAAAAAAAAAGGATACACAGCCTGAGATGTCTTGCATAGCAAGCAAAACCAGGACAAAAACAAAAAGAAAAATGTTTCGGCATCTATGTAAACCAATGTAAACAAAATACTCATAGGAACCATATCATTGGATACATTGTGGAGGAGACAATCCACAATGGTTAACTAAAGCCTTCTGCGATGGGGTTATCATTGTGCATCCCATGTTTAGTAGAAGTTCCTTTGCCATCAATAAGCATAGACTTGATCTTCAAAATGAAATTAAATGTCTAAAATTAAGTAGCTTAATTCCTAAGGCAAACACAAATCCAAAGTGCGCTGCAAAGCATGCAAGAACAACGACAACTACGCCAAAAAATCATGTTTGAAATCAAAATAATTTCTAATAAACAATTTCACAGTTAGGGATGGCAAAATTCGGATCCGGATTGAATTTTCTACATCCGAAAAAAAATATGCGGATCCGGATGCGGGTAAGATCCGCATGGGTTGCGGGCGGATTTTCCGGATATCCGGATTCGCATATTTTTAAATTTAAATTTAATTTTAACTTTAATAATTTATTTAATAATATTAAATAAAATTTAATTATAATTTAATAGTTAACAATTTAACATCAATTCAATATAAATAACATACAATATCACTATAAATTCACAATTGATAATTTCACAACATAAATAAAAAATAAAAAAATAAGGTAAACCAATTTATTATAATATTCTCTAATTATTATTATTATAATTTTTAACTTTTTAACATACTTTTCATAGTCAATGAAGATTATAGAATTAATTATACTTATAAATATTTTAATTTATATATTTTTCAATTAAAATTTAATTTAATTAATTAATTAATTATATAATAATACGGATCCGGATATCCAGTTTTTCGGATGTATTTACATCCGGATCCGGATTCGGATCCGCACGGATCTTAATTTTTAAGATCCGAATCTGCATTTTTTAATATGCGTATTCGGATTTTTCCAAATCCGAATCTTTCGGATCTTTGAGGATCTGGGCCGGATCCGAATTTTATTGCAAAGTCTATTCACAGTTTCATTTTTCATTTTTTGCTCCACATCCCTAAACTGCGAAGCAGTCAATCCATACAAGGTCCAAGCTATAGGGTTTGCCCAATAGTACCATCTCCACCATATAGTAATCCTCTGTGGTTTGACAAGTTGAAAGATCAAAAAAGAAATCTATCATATCAAATAGAAATGGCAGGATGGTGGTTACAGGTCTTGGGATCATAAACCCAGAAAATACGTTCCACATTCCATAAATAAAGTTGAAACAATGGCAGTGATGTGATGGTTTGGTGTTCTAGCCAATCACCATGAAGAATATATACCAGAAGAACTTCGCGGCTGTCCAGTCAAATCCCATCATAGCATAGACTATAACACTATAAACTAGGAGTCATCCTGCCATACATCACTGTATGCCATACAGCCGCATCCACCAACCGGTATATCCAGTTTTTAACCGATTAATATTATGAAAATTATATTTATATTTATTTTTATGATGAGAAAATTAAAAAAAATAGGAGAAAAAAAGAAAAAATTGTAATTAAATGAGGGAAAATATTAAAATATTTTTAAATTTATAAATACATAAGAAATGATAAAAAAATATAAGTATATCATAAAATAGTTATATCCCTATTTATTTTGTTACATTCCAATATCTATAATACATGTTTCAAGTATAGCTTTTCAATTCCTATTCCTCGTTATAATTTATCTATATTTTGCTAAATTATTTCATCTCTTTTCCCATCAATTATTGGTAATATATTTCCACTGTTTTCATTAAATTTCAACTCCATAGGTGGATACTTCAAGTTTATTTATAATTATCTACAATATGTTAAACTTTATCTTGTTTCTTGTATATTGTTTCAACTTATTTTTACACGAATTTTGTTTTGTATATTCCTATTTTTTTTATCAAATTCCAATATTATAGGTTAATATATCAAGTTTACTTTTAGATCTCAACTCTGGGTTGATAATTTTAAATTCGCAGTCAATTATTTCAAGTTTTGGGTTAATTTTTTTAACTCTAATTCCAACAACTTTTTGGTTTAATATTTCCACTCTTTTTATGAAATTTCAACTTCTTAGGTGGATACTTGAAGTTTATTTTCATTTATCTACAATATGTTACACTTTATCTAGTTTCTTGTATATTGTTTCAACTTGAAGTATACACGAATTTTGTTTTGTATATTCCTAATTTTTTTATCAAATTCCAATATTGTAGGTTAATAGATCAAGTTTACTTTTAGATCTCAACTCCGGGTTGATAATTTTAAATTCACAGTACATTATTTCAAGTTCTGGGTTAATTTTTTTAACTCTCATTCCCACAACTTTTTGGTTTCATATCTCCACTATTTTTATGATATTTCAACTTCTTCGGTGGATACTTCAAGTTTATTTTCATTTATCTATAATATGTTAAACTTTATCTAGTTTCTTGTATATTGTTTCAACTTGAAGTATCGACGAATTTTGTTTTGTATATTCCTATTGTTTTTATCAAGTTCCAATATTATAGGTTAATATATCAAGTTTACTTTTTGATCTCAACTCTGGGTTGATAATTTTAAATTCGCTATCAATTATTTCAAGTTTTGGGTTAATTTTTTTAACTCTAATTCCCACAACTTTTTGGTTTTATATTTCCACTCTTTTCATCGAATTTCAACTTATCGTGTGGATACTTCAAGTTTATTTTCATTTATCTACAATATGTTAAACTTTATATACTTTCTTGTATATTGTTTCAATTTGAAGTACCCACGAATTTTGTTTTGTATATTCCTATTTTTTTTATCAAATTCCAATATTATAGGTTAATAGATCAAGTTTACTTTTAGATCTCAACTCCGGGTTGATAATTTTAAATTCACAGTACATTATTTCAAGTTCTGGGTTAATTTTTTTAACTCTCATTCCAACAACTTTTTGGTTTTATATCTCCACTATTTTTATGATATTTCAACTTCTTCGGTGGATACTTCAAGTTTATTTTCATTTATCTATAATATGTTAAACTTTATCTAGTTTCTTGTATATTGTTTCAACTTGAAGTATCGACGAATTTTGTTTTGTATATTCCTATTGTTTTTATCAAGTTCCAATATTATAGGTTAATATATCAAGTTTACTTTTTGATCTCAACTCTGGGTTGATAATTTTAAATTCGCTGTCAATTATTTCAAGTTTTGGGTTAATTTTTTTAACTCTAATTCCCACAACTTTTTGGTTTTATATTTCCACTCTTTTCATCGAATTTCAACTTATCGTGTGGATACTTCAAGTTTATTTTCATTTATCTACAATATGTTAAACTTTATATACTTTCTTGTATATTGTTTCAATTTGAAGTACCCACGAATTTTGTTTTGTATATTCCTATTTTTTTTATCAAATTCCAATATTATAAGTTAATAGATCAAGTTTACTTTTAGATCTCAACTCCGGGTTGATAATTTTAAATTCACAGTACATTATTTCAAGTTCTGGGTTAATTTTTTTAACTCTCATTCCAACAACTTTTTGGTTTTATATCTCCACTATTTTTATGATATTTCAACTTCTTCGGTGGATACTTCAAGTTTATTTTCATTTATCTATAATATGTTAAACTTTATCTAGTTTCTTGTATATTGTTTCAACTTGAAGTATCGACGAATTTTGTTTTGTATATTCCTATTGTTTTTATGAAATTCCAATATTATAGGTTAATATATCAAGTTTACTTTTTGATCTCAACTCTGGGTTGGTAATTTTAAATTCGCTGTCAATTATTTCAAGTTTTGGGTTAATTTTTTTAACTCTAATTCCCACAACTTTTTGGTTTGATATTTCCACTCTTTTCATCGAATTTCAACTTATCGTGTGGATACTTCAAGTTTATTTTCATTTATCTACAATATGTTAAACTTTATATACTTTCTTGTATATTGTTTCAATTTGAAGTACCCACGAATTTTGTTTTGTATATTCCTATTTTTTTTTATCAAATTCCAATATTATAGGTTAATAGATCAAGTTTACTTTTAGATCTCAACTCCGGGTTGATAATTTTAAATTCACAGTACATTATTTCAAGTTCTGGGTTAATTTTTTTAACTCTCATTCCCACAACTTTTTGGTTTCATATCTCCACTATTTTTATGAAATTTCAACTTCTTCGGTGGATACTTCAAGTTTATTTTCATTTATCTATAATATGTTAAACTTTATCTAGTTTCTTGTATATTGTTTCAACTTGAAGTATCGACGAATTTTGTTTTGTATATTCCTATTGTTTTTATGAAATTCCAATATTATAGGTTAATATATCAAGTTTACTTTTTGATCTCAACTCGGGTTGATAATTTTAAATTCGCTTCAATTATTGCAAGTTTTGGGTTAATTTGTTTAACTCTAATTCCCACAACTTTTTGGTTTGATATTTCCAATCTTTTCATCGAATTTCAACTTATCGTGTGGATACTCAAGTTTATTTTCATTTATCTACAATATGTTAAACTTTATCTACTTTCTTGTATATTGTTTCAATTTGAAGTACCCACGAATTTTATTTTGTATATTCCTAGTTTTTTTCATCAAATTCCAATGTTGTAGGTTCATATATCAATTTTACTTTTAGATCTCGACTTTGGGTTGATAATTTTAAATTCACAAAGACATTATTTCAAGTTCTGGTTAATTTTTTTAACTCTCATTCCCACAACTTTTTGGTTTCATATCTCCACTATTTTTATGATATTTCAACTTCTTCGGTGGATACTTCAAGTTTATTTTCATTTATCTATAATATGTTAAACTTTATCTAGTTTCTTGTATATTGTTTCAACTTGAAGTATCGACGAATTTTGTTTTGTATATTCCTATTGTTTTTATGAAATTCCAATATTATAGGTTAATATATCAAGTTTACTTTTTCATCTCAACTCTGGGTTTGTAATTTTAAATTCGCTGTCAATTATTTCAAGTTTTGGGTTAATTTTTTTAACTCTAATTCCCACAACTTTTTGGTTTGATATTTCCACTCTTTTCATCGAATTTCAACTTATCGTGTGGATACTTCAAGTTTATTTTCATTTATCTACAATATGTTAAACTTTATATACTTTCTTGTATATTGTTTCAATTTGAAGTACCCACGAATTTTGTTTTGTATATTCCTATTTTTTTTATCAAATTCCAATATTATAGGTTAATAGATCAAGTTTACTTTTAGATCTCAACTCCGGGTTGATAATTTTAAATTCACAGTACATTATTTCAAGTTCTGGGTTAATTTTTTTAACTCTCATTCCCACAACTTTTCGGTTTCATATCTCCACTATTTTTATGATATTTCAACTTCTTCGGTGGATACTTCAAGTTTATTTTCATTTATCTATAATATGTTAAACTTTATCTAGTTTCTTGTATATTGTTTCAACTTGAAGTATCGACGAATTTTGTTTTGTATATTCCTATTGTTTTTATGAAATTCCAATATTATATGTTAATATATCAAGTTTACTTTTTCATCTCAACTCTGGGTTGATAATTTTAAATTCGCTGTCAATTATTGCAAGTTTTGGGTTAATTTGTTTAACTCTAATTCCCACAACTTTTTGGTTTGATATTTCCAATCTTTTCATCGAATTTCAACTTATCGTGTGGATACTCCAAGTTTATTTTCATTTATCTACAATATGTTAAACTTTATCTACTTTCTTGTATATTGTTTCAATTTGAAGTACCCACGAATTTTATTTTGTATATTCCTAGTTTTTTTCATCAAATTCCAATGTTGTAGGTTCATATATCAATTTTACTTTTAGATCTCAACTTTGGGTTGATAATTTTAAATTCACAGTACATTATTTCAAGTTCTGGGTTAATTTTTTTAACTCTCATTCCCACAACTTTTTGGTTTCATATCTCCACTATTTTTATGATATTTCAACTTCTTCGGTGGATACTTCAAGTTTATTTTCATTTATCTATAATATGTTAAACTTTATCTAGTTTCTTGTATATTGTTTCAACTTGAAGTATCGACGAATTTTGTTTTGTATATTCCTATTGTTTTTATGAAATTCCAATATTATATGTTAATATATCAAGTTTACTTTTTCATCTCAACTCTGGGTTGATAATTTTAAATTCGCTGTCAATTATTGCAAGTTTTGGGTTAATTTGTTTAACTCTAATTCCCACAACTTTTTGGTTTGATATTTCCAATCTTTTCATCGAATTTCAACTTATCGTGTGGATACTCCAAGTTTATTTTCATTTATCTACAATATGTTAAACTTTATCTACTTTCTTGTATATTGTTTCAATTTGAAGTACCCACGAATTTTATTTTGTATATTCCTAGTTTTTTTCATCAAATTCCAATGTTGTAGGTTCATATATCAATTTTACTTTTAGATCTCAACTTTGGGTTGATAATTTTAAATTCGTAGTACATTACTTCAAGTTTTGGGTTTATTTTTTTAACTCTCATTCCCACAACTTTTTAGTTTTATATTTCCACTCTTTTTATGAAATTTCAACTTCTTAGGTGGATACTTCAAGTTTATTTTCATTTATCTATAATATGTTAAACTTTATCTAGTTTCTTGTATATTGTTTCAACTTGAAGTATCCACGAATTTTG
The DNA here is from genome assembly GCA_030449905.1 of Luvunga scandens. Classification (NCBI taxonomy): domain Eukaryota; kingdom Viridiplantae; phylum Streptophyta; class Magnoliopsida; order Sapindales; family Rutaceae; genus Luvunga; species Luvunga scandens. The sequence goes on along the minus strand of JASUUG010000848.1, from coordinate 12,353 downwards.
TTTTGTATATTCATAATTTTTTTATCAAATTCGAATATTGTAGGCTAATATATCAAGTTTACTTTTAGATCTCAACTCTGGGTTGATAATTTTAAATGCGCAGTAAATGATTTCAAGTTTTGGGTTAATTTTTTTAACTCTTATCTCCACAACCTTTTGGTTTGATATTTCCACTCTTTTCATCGAATTTAAACTTATCGGGTGGATACTTCAAGTTTATTTTCATTTATCTAGAATATGTTAAAGTTTATCTAGTTTCTTGTATATTGTTTTAACTTATTTTTCCCCGAATTTTCTTTTCCATATTCCTATTTGGTTTATCAAATTCCAATATTTTAGGTCAATATATCAAGTTTATTTTTTACATCTCTACTCTCGGTTTGATGTTTTGAAATTGTTAGTAAATTATTTGAAGTTTTGGGTTATTTTTTTGAACTCTGATTCCCACAACCTTTTGGTTTTATATTTTCACTCTTTTCATCCCATTTCAACTTATCTTCAACTCTTGTCCCCACCACTTTGTAGTTTTATTTGTACTATTTTTTTTGAATTCCAATATTTTGTGTTCTTGTGTCAAGTTAACCTTTTATTTTTTTATTGCAACTTCCAAGTTCTATTCATATTTACCAACCGTGCCATTTACTTTATCGAGTTAGCTGTAACAAAATCTTTATTTGTAGTTAATTTCCTCTACTTATTGTTATTTACCAACGTTCGTATCTAGTGTTTCCATTTTGTCGTTGATATATCCCCATTATTTTGCTTGACTCCTCCACTGTTCAGGTATCCAATTTTTGGATAGATATTTCTAGTATCACTATGGAATTCTAACGTTATGGGTACATATTTCAAGTTAAATTAGCATAATCATTTTTACGTTAATCTTTATGTAATTTGTTTTAGATTATTTCTGTAATTAGGTTAAAGTACTTAACTCTTTTCCTTTGGTTGTATATCCAAATCTTTGTAATGAATTACAATTTTTGTGTGGAACTTCCAACTTCTGTTTATAGTTATACCTACTTTGCCTTTTACTCTATTCAAACTCTTGTGGAAGTTTCAAGTCAGGTAATATATCGTTACGCCACTTTATTGTTGATCAAGTCTTGTTATTAACTCCTTTACTTTTGCTTTCTTTTACTTTCTCATCCCAAATTCGTCATCCTTGGCCACTGTAACTTAAGACGTTCCCCTTCATCATGCATCCGACTGTGGCAAATTTTGTTTCTATACTGATGAAGAAAGGATGCATTTGCACCAGGTAAGCTCGTGCCTCTTTCCACGATAATGGCATTCAACATGTTTTGGGGGGTGGTCTATTACAATAAGTAAGTTGTCTGTAACATAAAATGTAATTACTTTCATGTTATGATTCTTCGCAAAACTATGTTGCTGTTGTTAAATTCACACCGTTTGCTTGTATCTGTTGAATAATTATGGTCATCCTCTCCTGTTTACAGTCTACAGTGACATAGCAAAATGAGACAAAATCTGCCTCGTAGCTCCTACCGCACGCATAATGGTGTGGCTTCCATGGATGGTGGCATTACTGATGATTTGTTATCGTTGCCTACATATACTTTTAATTCAACATCCTCAAACCAATTTGATTCGATAGTACCCAATTCAGAGGCTAATACCCAACCTTCGAATTCTGATCATTCCCTTTCCTCTTATGCTTCTGGGGTTAGGTTATCTGAATCTGATGTAATTGGCAGAGTGTTTTCATCTATAGAAGAAGCCGAAACATTCTACTTCAACTATGGCAAGAGTATTGGCTTTAGTGTTCGTAAAAATGTTATGAGAATGAATGTACAAGGACAGGTGACCGTTAGGCGATGGGTTTGTTCAAAAGAAGGTAAAAGGTGTACGAAGTATCCGAACTAGCGATCGAAAAAGACAAAAAACCTTTAACACGGAATTATGTCGGGCTCTTTTCGCGTTCGTTTTGACCATGGTAAAGGTGTTTGGGTTGCTGTGAATGGGTTGACACCCACACACATGTATTGGTTCCCCGCTTGTTCGGTGCAATTTCTCCCACAACCCGTCAAGTGTCAGATGTTGATTATGCTACTGCTTCAACTATGTACCTCTTTGGTATGAAACCATCTCGGATCCATAAGTTAATGGCTAAATGTTCAGGTGGGTATGAGAATGTTGGATTCACAAGAAATGACCTATCCTATCGTTTATATGATGGTCGTCGAGAGCAAATACTACAAAGTGACTCAGAAACATTAATTTCGCTTCTACGTGGAAAACAAGATTTGGACCCTGGATTGTATTACCAGTATACTATTGATTCCGAAGGCAGGTTATCCGACATATTTTGGTGTGACTCCGGAATGCGAGCAGATTTTCATTACTTTGGTGATGTTCTGTCATTTGATTCAACATATAGGACAAATGCATATAACAAGCCTCTTGTGTTGTTTGTTGGTTTAAATCATCATATGAGGAGTACTGTGTTTGGCTTTGCCCTGCTTTCTTGTGAGACTGAAGACAAATATATATGGCTTCTTCGCACTTTCTTATCTGCAATGGATGGTAAAATGCCTGTGTCTGTTGTCACTGATGGAGATAGAGCAATGCGAAATGCCATACGAACGGTCTTTCCTGATGCATCTCACAGATTGTGTTGTTGGCATCTACAACGAAATGCCATCAAATATTTCGACCCAAATTTTACTACGCTTTAAAGATGTTATGTTGAATTACATGGCAGAGGATAAGTTTCAATTGAAGTGGGATCAAATGATTGGAAAATTTGATCTAACTAATAATGAGTGGATAAAAAAATTGTATGCCGATCGACATATGTAGGCTGAAACTTTCTTGAGGCACAAATTTTATGGTGGGCTACGAAGTAATCAACGGTGCGAGAGTATGAATGCATACATAAATCAATATGTCGGTGGCAAACTTATGTTATTTGAGTTTGTGATGCAAATGGAACTTATGATTTCACGCTTACGTTATAAAGAGGCTGAAGATGACCATCGTTCATGCCATACCATGCCTGTTTTGATCACTCATTTCCAGAAGCATTACGAGAAGCAAGCTGCAATAATATATACTACAAGATTTCAACCGGTTCTTACGAACTTCGCGAGATGGATTGTTATACATCTCTAATTGTATGTCGATATTGGCCGCCGAGTTTATGTGATAAAAAAAATCAAGTTTGAGGATCGCTCTTGGAGGGTAGTTTTTCATGAAGCAGATTCGAAGCTTGTGTGCACATGCATCTTATACATCACTTGGTATACCCCGATCACTCTTTTCTTTGTTATGAAGGCGCGAAACTTATCCGAGATACCCAAGTGTATGATTTTGCATCGTTGGACAAAAGATGCCAAAATTACAGAGTCTTATTTGCAACATCTTTCAAGTAAGCCAAGCATAGGTGAGGCTGCTCGTATTGGAGCTTTAACCATTGCTTGTCGAAACTTGGTCCATTTTGCATCCAAGACAGTTGACAGTTACAATGATGCCATTGGAGTTATCCATGGGCTAACCTTGCGAGCTCAGGATATATTACACACTGATGCTCTTCCAAGCGCTACCACTAAAGATAGACCTTCTCTCGATATTGTGAAGGATCCATTGATTGTCAAGACCAAGGGTTCAGCTAAAACAACCAACGCATATGTTAAAAAACGTCTGTGTGGTACTTGTCAACAACCTGGCCATACAAAGCGAACATGTATTCAATATGGTGGAGTGAAAGGTATTCGTGACACTGACAATCCAAGTTTGTGTACTGACTTTGTTTCTGAAAATACGTTAAATTCCACAGTTGCGACAACGGCCGCACCCTTGGACATTTCAACATGGGGTGATGACATTTGTATGGCCACTACCAGCACTGAATTAGACCATAATAACAGCTTTGTATTGCCTGTTTTGAATACGCACGCTGGACAAAGCTCTCGAGGTTTTACCTTTCCCTCACAGGACGTATCAGTAAACGATAGAAGTGGTATTATACCAGCTCAATGGCATGAATGGTGGCATTATAATGTCAGGTAATTTTTAGAGATGATATTCCACTTTCACTTTTTAATTCTACCATATGTTGATACATTTTATAGAACACCATCTCTTGTTATATTAACATTTCTTTTATTGTTATCATATTTGCAGTTAAATACTTACGGCTTAGGAGACAATGCGACATTAGACAAATTGTGAGGATACAGACTACCATATTCCCAAGCTTTTTTTGTCTGTCATATATTTTGTAAACTCATGGCCTTACAATATTATACTAGTACAAACTTATTAGGATTTATAATTTAGAAACTCTACTCAAATGATTAACTGAATTGCCTACATTTTTACATTGAAAATTTGCATACGTTGGCTAACTGCATTTTATTTTCAGCATCTACATCAACCTCTCTGTCAAATTAAAATGCAATGTCGCAAAAGCAAGAATAACCAGATATGCTTTTTACAGACGGTTTTTAATATCGTTTGAACACATTTTTCCTTATTGAACGCGATAGTTGTGTTGTGCTTGAATTGATGTGGGAGTTGTGTTGATAGGTGTGCGAAGTTGTAAAACTTGTTTTCAGTTAAGGATATTAAAGTTTATTGTAAGCTGAATCTGGAAAAAGCCAATTGTTAAAATAATAGCACAAATATATAATGCACACTACATGTTCGATCAAATGCCACCGAAATGAGACCATACCACATAACTGTATTTGTCTTGATATAATATATACATTTACATGTGCTAAGGCAACATTTTGCTCTATCGCACGGCAAAAATATTTCACAGATAATGTTGTAGCCACCCAGTTGGCATCAACCCAAAATTTGAACATAATTGTACATTACCCCAAACACCAATATTTAGCTCCACAAGCAACATAAATATACCAGCCACCTCCAAGTAATGCGCTGCTTCCAACCTGTTACAGCAAATATTTAATTATTAATGTATAAAGTTACATAACAAAACGTAATATTCCCAACATAGGTAAATAATATTCAAACTTGCATGAAACTAAAAGCATAAATATCCAATTCCCAGTATTAGTGACCGTACAATTAATGTTGAATTAAAATTCACACATGACTAGATCAAATGTAGGCTTTTGAACATATATATACCATACTACGCCATGTTTCTTCGAAGAAATACTAACACAATTTATCCTCTCTAATAATAACGTTAATGTAGATTGATAGTTCATTTTCATAAAATAATTAAATACATACTTAAAAAACCAATATTATAACACTTTCCCTGAACAAAATAAAAGATAAATAACACTGACCTTGAAAACTACCTCCTTTTTCCATGACCTTTTGGTTTAGGTTTTCGGCTGTTCTTTTGGTTATTGATTTTTAATTTTGTTGCGGCTGCGTTAGATTTAATATTCCCTGTTGTAGACGGCTTACTTGACATTTCGGCCATCTTTTGAGAATAATAGTCATTGGCTAGCTCCAGAATCATATTGCGAGTAGGATTCATCTCTGATAAAGCCAAATATAGTGCTATTGTGAGACGCTCTTTATCTGAGTCATGCTGTTCATAAAATGTATAACCAGATCAACAATGAATACATCAACATGGAGTTTTAAGGCATGAATTATCTTTTTCGTTGCCATATTATGAGAAAACATATTTTTTAGAACATGGCATTAATGGATTACCTTGTACGAATGGTTCAGAACAGCGGGTGATTCATCCATATACCTCATGACATATACACCGCATGATCATTGCCGTTACTTTGTTGTGGCAATTTAGAATTTCGATCAAAAGTTTTAATCGACAAAACTAAAATTTGGACCATATATTCGTTGTCCTTCCTCCCCAAGTACATGGTCCAATGCCTTGAGCTGTAGAAAAACATAACAATTCAGTTTCAGGCAGAATAAATGCATTTATCAGAGCTTGGAAATGTTCAACATTGCGAAAACAGAATGTTTGCAAGTTCAGAACACTTACCACTGCCAGACAACTTTGTACACTTTTGTGCTTACGCTGGCTTGGAAGTTGTGAATCCCATATCTGAGCAGAGCTCGATTGGATGTTAATCACGAGCACAAACCAATGTGATGAACCATCATGTATTGGTATGAAAATCTGTAAATTGTAACAAATTATTTAAAACAAAAATTCTGGAACATTTTCAAGGCCACACAGAATTTAACCATGACCACCATTTTGCAAACCTTCTCACATGTCTCCATGTTTGGCATGAACCGATTAGCCCAGCTACTTCCCCTATGGAATGGAGTTAGATTGACATATTTTGAGTGCAATACGGTGTTCTGCAAAAGACATCACCAATGCTAAACCAAACAAGCCTTGTTTAAAATAATTTGTCGTTTTATGAAATTCACTATGAGGCAAATTTTTTTCGATATATAACTTTATTTAATTTGGTTATAAACACTAGCTCAATGCTAACAATGAACGCTAACAATAAACCACTTACGGAGAAGTAAACAGGCAAGAACCAAACCCGTGGCCCAATTGGGTTATTTCGTAGTTCTTCGATTGTCCTGTACTCAGCATACATGCTAATAACCTAGTGTCAAATTTATAATTAGTGACCCAAACATGACATTGCAAAAAACCATTGATTTACTAATACATTTTGCAAATACAAACAAGTTTTAAACATAATAAGACTAACATCGCTGTGAATCCATTTGGTTGGCTTCAATGAGCACATGGCAGTACGACTCACAACGTTGTGCTGCGTACTCAAAAGGAGTTCACTGTTAACATGTTTCACAAACGTTTAAGCCCCATTAGTCCATTTATAATATTTAACGTAATACACTTCAAGTCTATACAACCAACATTATGCAAACATTGTCACTGACATCATATGATATAAAACACAATGTTGATGAAACACAAAAAATAATATATTAAACAAGCATGGAAAGAGAAATGCAATAAAAGTGGCCGAATCCAATTAATAACAATGACAAACCATTTACAATAACTTGCTAATAATTGAATACTTACTTTTCATCAAGGCTGTCATCAAACACATAGCTCACCACTTGCAATTGAGATTCAGTAATAGGTGTTGTTACCACATATGGACTAGCCCAATAACAAGGCCTAACAGACCTGTTGCTCACCGTATCAAACGGTGAGCATTGGAATCGACTGGGCCTTTTCACTGATCGAAACTCATAAGGCCTACGACTTGTCGAACGAAGCCTTTCGGTTGTTTCATATATCTCGTAATGTCACCCTCCTACAAAAAGAATACATTACAGGATTATTCGTGACAAAAGCACCACGTTATATTAAAAACTGAAATAAAGAAGTTCAAACACCCATAACAAATCACTTAACTAAATTATCTGCAACAGCTGCATGCTTCACTTGCTCACTATTCGATGCTTCCAAATCTATTTCAGTATTAGCGTCATTGGGTGCACCATTAGTCGACAGGCCAACATCATCATTCAAAAAAGTTTCCACTACAATGGGGTTTCTATCCTCAGACATCATGTTCCCAAGATCATTGCAAACATCATGTGTCGGATCCACAGTATCTCTGAAAAAATCATCAATTGTTGGATTCTCATCATTCATTTTAGGGGTTACTATCGGTGGTGGTATAATATTTTCTTCTGATGGTGTATGATGGGCCGGCTTTGATTCAGGGGCTGCTTTCTGACTCTGGGCAAGCGATTGATTCACAGCTGTAACTAAATCTGAAACAAGACTATTTAATCTGTTGAAGCTCGTTGTCAAGAACTGTATAGACTCAGATTGCTCTGTAATGCGCTCAACCAGCTTTGCCAAGTCAATAGGTGCTTGAGAAGACGATCCAACACCCTCAAAAGTGCGCATACGCACCTATACTCATCAACATGTAAACTTATTAATGCTTTCAACTTTCACATTAATGTCTCTTTATTTTTTTCCCTAAAGGAAACTGAAAAACGTAATAAAGATGAAGAATTATGACAATTAAGTAGATCGACAGTCCACTAAGAAAGTAAAAAAAAAAATAATCCCTGTGCTATGCAAAATTATACCCTATCCAAATTAAGCTAACCAAAATACATGACTATAAAATAACATGTATCAAGCAAATTAAATTAAGGAATATAAACAGGAAGTAGAATGAATATGCCAAGTAATATAATGTCATTACACTCATTACCTTTTCATAACTAGCACCACCGTGTTTTTTCAACCATCGCATGATTTTTTTGATCTCTTCGTCATTCCAAGCTAATACTGGCGGTACAGAAGAGCCCCACTGGTTCTTGTAATAGTTTTCAATGTTTTGAAAGTAGAATATCTATACATTTTGGCATAACCACAGCATTAGTGCATCAAATGCACACGCATTGATATGATGATTACTAATATGCCATCTTGTAGATGGTAATCAACTAACCCAAGTGACATAATAATTACGAACCTGGAGAAATAGCAGACAGCCTCCTAAATGAGCAGATTCATTGGACTTGAACTTGGAGATGGCCATTACAAGTCTACTATAACAAAATGAAGCCCAATTGTGCTCTTTTATGGCATTTGCGTCAACTAATGGATGTAAGAATGAAGCCGATATGAGTGTTGCACTTGATGGGCATAGCACAGTGGCCAATGCGAACAACATAAATGCAACCTGCAATTATTAATGACATATTTAGTGACAGATACATGAAGCTCGTTAACAAGCAAACACATTCACATGTGAGTAGTAACAACCAAAAACAAATATATTATAACCAATACTAATCTTACTTTAAAGTCATTGCCAGAACCATCTGATTGCTTAATGAAATCTTCCAGTACTTTGATGGATATTCCCCGACCCGTGCACTTGAAAGTCTCTCTGAATGTCGCAATAATTTCAGGTTGACCAGACAGAGATACGGATAAACCTCCATCATGCACTCCCATAATATCAGAAAACATCATTGCATTCAATTTAATGCGTTGATTATTCAAAACAAGCACGTGCTGCTGAGGATCAAATTGTTCAACCAGCCATGCACACAATTGTCTTCTCAGCCTACCAGTTCGCAAATGTAACAGATTACCAAATCCTATTTCTCGTATAGCTCGTTGTTTTTCCACATTGAAAGTTTGAACAAGGTCAGAAAACCGATCCGGTGCACATCGAGTGTCAAGTATATGCTTATCCATCTTGGTTTTCAATTGCTCATCAGTATCAGTAGGAACATCATAGTCGGAGACGTTTAATGGCTTTGTGTACTTGGACTTTTGATCGGGTGGTAGGCTCTTGTAAGAATCACCCAATTTTTTCCTTAGCTGGCCAATAATATAAGCAGTAGTCAGCAGTTTTTTACCATTCAAATAAGATGTAACACACAAATCATAATACAAATCAGGTAACATCAAACACATGACAATTTAATTACCTCTTGGCTGACAACAAGGTTTTCATCGGAGGCCTTCAATCGCTTCACTTGGTCTTTGCTGTGAGTGAAACAAAGATCTATTAAATATTTAGATATTACCAAAATCAAAAAACAAAACACAATGTTTTGTTGTACGATTAATAAATGTATGTGAACAACATAACATCAATAGGTACTTACAAAAATGACATGAAGCCATGGGATTGCTTGCTAGAACCCACAGTGGACATACCACTATTCCCACCTTGCTGAATGGAAACATCATCTAAGCATCTCTTCTGCTTGCGGTCTCCCCTAGCCATATTTAACAGGCTACAAAACTTTGTACTTTGAAATTATATACGACTACGGGTAACTGATTTTGCTTTAATTTGACGTATTAGCTAAGTTTAAGTGATGAAAATTAAAGAGCAAGTTCTTTGTATAGTATTCTGCAAATGGGACTTATTGAAGAAAAAATAAATAAATAATCAGGGCTATCAAGGAGACTATAGTCAGTTTTTTTAACATGGTATAATTTGTAAATATTTGTAATGGGTTTTTCTACTAAAAAGCGCTGATTCAACTAATTATAGAGGTCAACAAATACCAATAATAAAAAAAAATGTATGATTGAACTTACTATTAGGTGTACTGAAAATTATGGATGTTAACAATTAAGTATTGTTCAGTATAAATTGATTAAAGTTTATTAGTTTACCAAATAGACAATTCATAAACGTAAGCCATTTCAAAAATGTTAACAAATTTAAGGACAAAAAATAATGGACTTAACATAAATATGTACAATTGGCTGTTAAGCAAACTGACAATGGTGAAATAATGAAAAATAAAATAATGCAAAAGTGATCAGCAATCAATTTAAATTTTCTACCTATTCTTTCAATACATGAAGAAAGATAAGAATTTTTTTCCTAAATTTTCTTTTCTATAAATGGAGAAATGAAGTATTCGACTACCTTGATGATTAAAAGTGGAATGTATAAATGTTCCTCTATTCAAAACCCCATGCTTTAACAATAATTCTTCAAACTGTAACTGGACTTAACTAGCATCTCAATCAATTACATGTTACAACTATAATCGAAGGAATGAAGAACAGAAACAAAATCCAATGAACAATCAAGCAAATAGGAAGTAAATCAAAGAATTGGATTTTGTCAGTTGAGCTGCAACTTAAAGTCAGCTTCATGTACGAGGCACAAGGCATTAACAAAAACTTAACTAGTGTACGGGGAAATATATATATACACAAACCACAAAGAAAGGAAATAATGAAAAAAAATACATTGCCAATACAATTAAAATAAAAGCAGTTTCAAGCTTGGCGAAAACAAAGAAGATGAAGAACAAACAAATATTCAACAANCAAACGCCAATCCAAAAAACGAACAACTGTAGGGGAGGAAAAAAAAGAGATATGAAATACAAATTCCTAATTTTCTTTATATATGTATGAACTAACTCGCCTCGAACTAATCGCTCACTATTGTAAATCTTCAATGGACATGCAAAAATCCTGTTTGCGTGAAATTACAAAAAGAAAATTAATAAAACCACATTTATAAATAAATTAAATCCAAGCCTAAATTAAAACATAAAAGACAGATAAATTTAGAGAAGAGCATAAAGCCATGGAAAAATTAGAGCAAACCCTAACCTTTATCCTCTACCAAAGAATGTAAGGCTTAAGTAGATCTTTGGCAAATTTTGAAGAACGGGGGAAGAATACGGGTGCTGCATTATTAGATTGATGCGAGAATAATTGTATCTCATGACAATTGACAGAGAAGTTTGTTGGTTTTCAATTGTTGAACTTAACAAAGTAACTAGGAAGCCACATATTTGGGCTTAAAAGATGAAGAGTCGGCGTGATTGGGGATAATGATTTTGTTTTAAAAGAAAAGTATGAACTTAAATTTGAAGTCCACTAATCCAATTATAAAACACAAAAAAATTGTCCAGTAATCCAGTACATTGCCATTTGCAATTATTGAAAGTGGAAAAAATTACATAAAGGAAAAAATTACATAAAAATCAGAACTGAAAAATGAAGCTTTAATTTTGGCGGTAGTTTTGCCGCCAAATGTCTTTCCATTTTGGCGATAGTTTTGAAGGTATGTGAACCTAATTTTTTTAAGTGACAATCAATACTATTGTAATTTTCGCTTTTCATATTCTAATTTTTTAATTGATCTGACTTGAAAATATACTTGTTGTAGTGACAATTGATTGTGTAATGTCTCTATTGTAACATAAATTTGTAACAGTGATCAAAGCCTTATACCATCCCTTTAAAATTTGAACTTTTTTAAAAATATGTCAGGCGTTAAAGTATAAATACATAAATGAATAAATTATGTAGCCATAAATGATAAAACGAGCCACAGTTTTATAGGTATTTCATTTGGTTTTTATTTATACTTGTAAACTAGTACCTCTTTTTTTTAACATTTATCTTGAATGAAGTATCAATTTATAATATTTTATTACTTTCTTCTTATTATTAAGTATTTATCTCTACAACTCTTATCTCTTATTTCCCATATAGTAATAAAATATTTTTAAACTAAAATGTAAAATAAAAATATAAATTATGAAATGGGCCGGCCGTAAATAAGTATGTTAAATTTAAAATTTATTTAGTGTAATTGAAATATCAATCTAAAAATAGAATTATTTGTGTTTGGCATTTAAGCAGAGATCTACGAGTAGGCAAATTTTCCATGGAATAATGGCCCATGTGACCGCTTTGCTTCTGTAGAGCTATGACAGACAAATGTTGGAAAATAATCACTTTGTAAAAATCATCACCAAAATTTCACGAATATTTCGATTGTATCATTAACAAGTATATGTTTGGTACAATCTAGCATACAGAGAAAATGAAATGAGGGAATAGTTTTTTTAATTTTTTTAAGCTTTTGTCGAATGATAAATAGGGAGTTTAAATTAAT
>JASUUG010000847.1:0-42642 GCA_030449905.1 Luvunga scandens | reverse complement strand
TCGTCACAAGCCATACAATATTCTTAAGCAAAAGTCCATAAATCAACTTGGTGATATCAAATTGGGTGAACATTAAGTTCAACTGATAATCATTGGTTTCACGATTACTTTTTCGACTATAATATTAAATTTTGTTTAATAAAACCCCAAAGAACTTGAATCCTAAGAAAAGTTGTAGATTAAAAAAATTAATTCAAACTTTATATATTCCTTTGGCTTTAAAAAGTTTAATAAATATAGAATAAATTTTATTTGACATAAGTTTTACTTTATCCCCTTGGGAAATAAAATTTCATCACAGCAAAGAGAGTTTTTCATCCGGCCGATAGTGTATGTATACATTTGTGCTGTTGAATTAGTCGTTAGCCCAATGGTAGTCAGCTCACTTCATTTTAAAATAATAATAATTAATAGACAATCCTCACTTCTAGAGCAACGGCTGAGATTGAAGAAAACATCAGATCGCGAGGTCAAATCTTATATATAAAAAACACACAATTAAAACCAAGTTTTATTATCAACACACATATAATTGTAAGATGACAACATAACCAGATAACTCCGGCATGTTCACGAAAGTCAACAGACTCACCCACACACACGCACACATAAGAGTATTATCCGGGGCCGCAGCTAGCTGTGCGCTCAATTACAGTTAACGTACAAAACAAATAAAATACAGAAAATATTAACACATAATTTTAATAAACTATAGAAGGAAGCACACATAACACATAATTAATTAAAAGAGATGGTGGTGTTTCTTCCCATGAGCTTCTTCGTATCCTTCCTTGGCTTCTTTCTTCTCATGGTGCTCGTGGAACGCAAATCCTCCTGATCCAACGGCTGCGGCCGCCGCTATCTCCTCCTCTATCTTGTGCCTGTGTGCATGCTCTGGGTCCTTTTCTGCCTTGTGCTTCTCATGCTGATCCATTTACAATATCGTAACACACACAACCTACCCCCCCCCCCCCCCAAACATAATAATAATTGAGGGTCCACATAAAGATAGAATTAAAGAATATAATGGGATTTTTTTCCTCCAATCCATGCAAAAACCCTAGTTACATGCGTGGTGTATATATAAATATGTGTGTGTGTGCGCGCTGTAAAAAAAAAAGAAAAAACATTTTTTCCATGTATGCATGAGAAATGAAACTGTACACTACCAAAAAAAAAGAAAAAAGAAAAAAAGAAAAGCACTTGATGAAGAAGCACTTTACCAGAGCAAAAGCACCAGCTGCAGCAGTTCCAAGCTCTCCAAGGTGCTCGCGATGCTTGTGGTGCTTCTCCTCCTTCTTGTAATCAACCTCCTCCTCTTTCCTGCCATAGTCACCGCTCTCCGTCTCCGATGGCCGGCGCCGGTCTCCTGGATAGCCTGTAGTCTCATAGTAAGCAGTGGCTGATTGATCAGGGTATCCGGTGGTCGAGTCGGGGTAACCGGTGGTAGTGTCGGCGTAGCCGGTGGCACCCTCAGGTTTCTCATGCTCCTTGTGGTGGTGGAAGAGGCCGTGGTGGTGGTGGTGCTTTTCCTCGGACATTATTATTTAATAAAGTGATATCAGAAGAGAAATTTACAGACACTACTTCAAGAAAGTGTTTTTGGTGTTGCTGATGATCACAGTATGGGAGATGCGGGTCTATTTATAAGCTTTTCGTGACCCGAATAGTAACGGTTGCTAACAATTTCTTTTTAGATTTTCTGGGTGACAATCGAATAATCAATGAAATTATACTAATCTGAATTTACTTAATTAATTAATATTTGGAAAATTTTTTGACATGTACGCATTAATTTGCTTTATTTTAACATGTTCTCATTTCTTAACTCCGTTAGAAGCTCGAATTTTTTTGACACCTGTACTCGAGTCTTTTTCTGGGGATGGTTTTATTTGTTTAAAATAAAAAAATCTGAACCTTCGGAAAACTTTAGAGGTAATAACTCTATGGTTGGTTCCATACTCGGTACCACAAGAAAAAGTCAAATTCACGGAGAAAAAAATCTTTTTTTTTTTTTTTTACTATAGAAAATCAATTTATGCGCTCAAAATAATAATAATAGTGTGATTGGTTCATCATTACATTAATATTGTTTCCGGATTTTGATTTATTTTCGTTATATGTCGACATGGTTGGTTTCACCAACGAGACTTCATGCTCAGACAATTTAGTCACAAATTGCAAATACTTCAACAGTGGTTCAAAAGAATTATCCATAAAATAGGAAATAGTAGTTTAATGGATAAAATTAATTCTACTTTTAATAGACCCACTAAACTTTGCATTGCATGTCATATGTATTAATGAATTAAGATCCTTTCTTGATATGAACTCTCTTGAATTTTTTAAATATCTTGTGCTTTATATTTTTTTTAGTGTTGTATATGATTTTGATTTAATTACTGTGTATGCATGTATGATTTTGATTTGACTATTTTTTTTTTTTTAAATTAACCACCAATCTCCAACTAAATTTTACTTGAGACAAGTTTATATCACGAGAGAATTTCGTTCTACAGCAATTCTATTTTAATTCTCTAAGAGTTGAAATGCTAATGGAAAATTGTAAGAAATGCAACGTAAAAAACATGACGGTTATATGGTGATGTTACAAGTCTTGGTAACATAAATTTAACCCTAAGAAAAATTGGATATTTTCTTTTTCTCACTCTTTATAATGATAACTTTAACCCTAAAAATTTTTGTACATTTTAAATTATTTTAAAATATTATAAAATATTAAATTCATACTTTTATATAATAAAATACAGACATCTGCACTCAAAAAAGATATTTAATGGATGGACCCATCATCTCATAAATCTGCCATATGTTCACATTTATAATGGCTTGAGACTTCTGCTTGAATTCTTTATTTTAAGTGTGATAATTTGACATGGCCATAATTCGCCAGTGTAATTTTTCTTCCTTTCTAACACGTAATTTTTATTTTAATTTTTTTTAAAGACAAAGGAAAAGGGGGGTCCATAAGTCCTTCGGATTAAGTTTTGTGCACACTGTTTTATGGCCGGTGGTCGAATGGTCCCAATCAATGGCCGTTGATGTCTCTGGGTGTCAGCAAGGCTAGATATTTACTACCAACAGTTGTTTGCACCATTTAATATCCATTTGTTTTGATAAGAAAAATAAATGTAATGGTCTAGTCATCATCTAAGTTCAATTATTTTATTATTTTAGTGTTATCAGTTTGAATAATATTAAAACTTATATAGAACTCTTAACTTTAAACTACAGTCATAAACAAGTGCGAAGGTTATCAGCTTGTATTTTTATTATAAATAGAAAATTCATGATATTAATGATTAAATTTATGACATTAATATTGTGGAAAATATAAATTTTATAAATTATATAAAGATTATAAATAAGTAAATTAATATGAAATTATTATTATTAAAATAATTAGCATAGTTTTATATTATTTTAGTGAAAAATAATACAATCATTTACTTTAATTAAATAAAGAAAAAAAAATTCATTAATTGAAAACAAAAAAACTATATAAAACAAGTGTGGAACGGAGTTTCGTTGAATTGATTATCTATAAATTCTACGTTCATTTCTAGAACGTTTATAAGCTTTTTTTTTATAATAATAATATTTATTTGACTATTTAAATTAATTAATGTAGGTATTTATTTTTGTGAAGATCAAATGGAAAAAAACTGTTTTGATTGTTCAGTAGTATGATATATTAATAAATTAGATTTAAATTTGAGTTTGTCGTAATTTTAAACTTTGCTTCTTATTTATATTGACATGCCATTTTATGTTGCTTTTGGTGTGAAGGATGTAAATGATCTCATTTTACAAGTTAAGTTTTATCTTTAGTAAGTCTTATTTGATTTTGAAAATAAGTTCTATATCACTAATAAAAACACCACATGTCTCACAAGACCCAAACTATTGTTATTCAATTTAAATACCGTCAAATATATGAGTAGTCAATGATTTCATTTTAAATTAGTAATTTGTTTTAAATTTTTGGTAACTCTTATATTAGAAATTTTCAAATTTTACCTTATATTCTGCAGTTTTAGGTGTAATAGTGTATATAAAACTTGTTTAAATTTTACACTTATATTCATAGAGATTTAGTGTAATAATTATTATATAAAAATTTTTTATTTTACATATTATTAATTTATAAATTTTATATTATATTAATGAATTTTTATTTTATTTCTTAGTAATTTTAATTTGCCACTCTTATATTGATTTGTTTGTTTACGCTGCTTATGATGCTTGTGTTTTTTAAGAAATATAATTTATTTTACATAATATTTGATTTACTAATTTTATAATATATACTTGTAATTTTATTTTGTTTGCCAATAATACACTAATTTACTTATTTTACCTTCTATTTACAAGTCTTATGTTTCATTTTTTAAAAATTATGTCCTTTTACCTTGTATTGTTTCTACTAGTTTGATATTATATTATATTTATAAGTTTTTATTTTTGTTTATCATTGGTAAATCTGATTTACTTTTAGTTTTGTATTGATTTACTTACTTTTACATATTTAAAAGTGTTTTGTTCAATTTCTAAAATTTATGTTTTATTTTACACTTAATGTTAATTTATTATTATTCTATATTATATTCTAAGTTTTAATTTGTTTATCAATAATACTTATATTAATTTTATATTAATTTACTTATTTTTCACTTTCATTTACAAGTCTTTTATTTCATTTTTTAAAATTTATATTTTTATTTCATAATTAATGTTAATTTACAAGTCCTATATTAAATCTACAAGTCTCATGTTTTGGTTATATAATGATGGTGTATTTTGATTATAGTATTGATGTCACAATTTTAACACAGTATCGACTTATAGTTCTCAAATATTTTTGTGTTATGAAAATTGAATACTGTAATAACAACTTTTTTAAAGTAAGATAATTTTTTGTCGGTAACTCAAAGTATTGCACTGTTGTAGCATATAGTGACTGACCAAATCCAAATTTTAAAATTATGTTTGAAATCCAAAACGTTGGGAGTTTAGAGACATTGGCGACGGAAGTAAGCCTAGTGGCATCAGTCATTTTGACATAATTTGTCTTATATGCTGCCATGTCTATAGCTGAACAAATTTTAAAAAGTGACCTTGTCAATAATATAATAAATAAATGATATTTTATTATATTTATATATTTATTTTAAAAATTAATGAAATAAATTTAAATAATTATATAAAATTTAACTGCATTTATCGAATCATACATATATATATTTTTAATGGATCATATTATCTCTTTCGGTGGTTGGAGACAATTAGGCATGCAAAGCAGCCGTATATTAAAACATGAGTATGGATATGCTTTATTTATGGGTCCCACCACGGAAACAAGATCGTGCGGCGACCACACACATAGCAGGATAACGATCCACGGAAAAATGTACTAAAACGCAGGGTAGTTTTGTGTGTGGTTGATCCGTTGATGAACTGTGATGGTGGGGATTTGAAGTTGAGTTCGCCAATGTGATGTTAACAAATTGCGTAACCTACTGATCTGACGTTTAATTAAGACCCCTCTTGATTTGCTTGGTTTTATGTCCTGTTACAAGCAGAGGTTCAGTGATAATGCCAACCTGTTCATGTTTGATTGAAAGGGCGTTCAAAATTAGTATTAAAGTCTGAGAGACCACAGACTAAAAAAATTAATAACAGGTTCGTTCAATTAAATAAATCTCATAAGGTAAACTATTGGATAAGGTTAACGCTAGTATTTCATTGTAGTTAATTTTTGTACAATTAAAAACTTCGGACGCTTGTGAGTGCTAATTGATTCAACAACTAAAGTGTTTTGACAGTAACGCAAAAGTTTGAAATTAAAAGAAGGAGATTTGGCTTCCATTGAGGTCATGTGCTTCCAGCTCCACCATACACATGGAGAAGCTACAATCCCCAATTGCAACGTGTATGAAGGAGCTTAATTCATTAAACATCGAAAATACTTGTATGTACGCACACTTGTATCGTATTCAATAAAGAAGTAGTGAGACAGCATAGACTTAATTTCTGTCTAACAATTTAGATGATCCAAAACTCTGACAATTAGTTATTATTAAATGGAAAATAAATTTCAGAGTGCAACTGAAAAAGTGTGCAAGTAAATTCAGAGAGCATGTAACATCACTGCATTACATTGGATTTGAACCCCAGTTCCAAATCTGAAATTATACTATATAAAATGTATGTATACAGGCTTCCAGTAGATTATTGAACAAGTGGATTGTAACCACTTTTTGTTTTTTTGGGGGGGGGGTGTGGTGAACTTTACTCTTGATGCTGGACTCCCCGATCTTCGGTGGTGTACTTAAAAGTTGAACTGGAATGATTCTGTTTTCGACACAAAATAGTCATGGCCCATGCCCATCTCATGACCTCTCATGTCTGATTAGCGCTTTTGATCATCTTCCTTCACATGCTATTTAAAGGACGATTTCATATTAAGGTTCTCACAAAGCATGCCACATGAAACATATTAGTCATTCCTAATGGCACTTTCACATATGGTTCTTAAAAAATTTAACTGGCAAGAAAAATTAAAAATTCTTTCAACAATGAACCGATTTCTCCTCGTTTTGTACAATATTTTTATTTTATAAGTCCATAGAATTCGGACCATAACATATATTTGCTAAATATCCTCCGTAAGCTATACAATGGACAGCAAGCTGAAAGATAGTAATCCTTTCCACACCATCACACCGCTGCATTACCCTTCTGCAAATGCTTTCTTGATACTCAGTTTCCTTACTGGATTCCTCATCACTGCAGCATTGGCTGTGGCACAAATTGGAAGACTGCAGAAGCCAGCTGAAATCAATGGGATCTTTCAACATTTGCAGGTACCCACATCCATGTATTAGAAAACCCCAAACTTTTCGTGTCATATTAGTGATGCAAGCAAGAAACTCATTACATATGATCTGGAAATCCGTATTTTGAGATTGACTAAGAAATAGATTCACTTGAAATCTATCCACTAGTGAGCAGTTGGAGCATTCGTGAATCTCAGGGGACGAGGTTGAAATAGGCAATTCTGGTTTCACAAATAAATTCCACCCTGGGCTTCTGCAAGGTAAACAAGGACTCCCCGCGCCCAGAAATTTGCAGATGCTGCAATCAGAGATGACTCAGATCGGAAAAAATGGTCAGTTGCACTAGCGTTAGCAATGAGTATACACGACGCACTTGTCCTGCTCATGTCAGCAGCTTCCAATTGCTGTCCATCAGCGTCAGAATTGAGAGCTAATAAGTCAGTTGAGCAGTTTTATATGCAGATGCCAGTGTTGTATAGGCATTCAGTGAGAGATGATGCAGGGGATGCAACCTCAAATTCAGCTGTTTTTTCTAACTTTTTGGATTCTAACAGCTCAACCTGCAGACCTTGGGTAAGCATGTTCTCCAGCTTCTGGCAGCAAGATTCAGGATCTCCAACTAATAGATATTCAGGCGTAACTTCATCCATCCAATCAGTCAACTTTTGATTTGCCTCGTCCTTGTGGAATTTGTAATCAGAACTCAAGCTCGAAAACTCAGGATTTGAAGAAAAGGTTTCCTGGAAGAGAACAAAAAAGCCCATGAAAGTTCAATACTTGTTGCACCACTGATCTTCCTGTGGACAATTTACATAAAGTTTTTACCTCCAAGGCCATATCTACATAACTTGGGGTGATGCAGGCATCGCCTACAGTGACAGACAAATTGATAATTTGACAACTCTGATTGCCTCATTCCCTAAACAAAATAAAATTGGTTTGAACAATGTAGAATTATACAAAATTATCAAATAAAACACACACCTGATCAATTGATTTGATATGGAATGTAGTACCTTAGGTCACAGCAAATCAGTATAAGCAACTTGTTACCTCCTCCCCTTTGTTAATTGGCTTAATACTCCGTACAATGATTCTTGGACCATGTCTCTCCACTTCCTGACCCCAGAAAACAAAGTTACGTGAAATTAAGAAATGAATAAATCAAACAACGTGCAAAATTTATATAGAAATGAACAACAATAGCATTAGCAACCTTGTTTTAATTCACAACTGATACAAACATCACCCTTTCCTGCATCCCCAATTATCAAATTGCTCAACTCAGTCAAAAGTTCAAAACATTTTCAATATAGCTGGGACTTTACTTGGAGTTTCAGCCTCAGTGCTGTTAGAAAACAGCGTGAGGAGCAATCCGCATCTTCTTTTCAACGCGAAACGACGGAGTATTTGGCTCAGAAAGCGAGAAGCGGTAACAAGCGTTGGGAGAACAGCTGTGATTGATCCAAGAAATCCTTATCGTACACGGCGATACCTAAAATACGCCCTGTCGTATCATCCTGCACCTCAACGGCATTGGTCATCACCAAACACAACGCAGCCTCCTCCCCCAAGCAACGTAGTTGGACAAATTCCCTCGCTCGCTCTCGCCATCTCCCCTCAACATCCTTCTCGGGTACGGACGCCCAACATCGGGTCGGAAGAAGACATTAGCTTATCGCGGTTGGTGAGTAGCCGAGACGAGGAGGAGGAGGAAGAGATGGAGTGGGAAGAGGGGAGTGGAGGAGGCGGAGAGCGCGGAGTTCGGAGGAGGAGAGGGGAGGAAGGAGCAACAACAAAGGAAATGGAGGGGGCATGCAAGACGAACAGTGACCGTCGAGAAAAGAGGTCGTGAAATGCGAAAGTGATAGGAAATAGTGGTGGCGTTATGTCTTCACCTTGCTTTATTTCCTCAGTCGCACACATTTCCATTTCCATCACCATCTCCATCACTCTCTCCGTTCCTGATCAGCAGATGCTAGAGAAGGGTTGATAAATGGAACAGGAAGGATAATATCGCTTACCTCCATGAGGTTTGGCAGTTTATCACTTACATCATGTTGGGGGTTGTGTTGAGAATCTGTCCGTCAGGTCAGTCATAAATTAAATCCATCGGTAAAAATTTGATCAGTGGATTAAACCAGATTGGATTGGAAATTTTAAAATTTTTCAGTTGGTAGATGCGTATATGTATTTACTTTTATAAATTTGTAAAAATCAAATGAATCACTTAAAAAAAAATTTGTTAGTTCGTATGCGTCAGAGTGAATCCTACTGTATTTATTCAAAAATAATATAAAATAAAAATATTTTTAAATAATTAAATATACAAAATAAAAGTCAGGAAACAAACAAAAAATTTAGAGGCATTAATTTACGCAAAATTGTTTCTGACTTAATTTTTGATAAATCTTGATGAAGTAATATATGAGATTGAATATATTAAGACAAGTAAAATGTAACAATTTAACTTTAATTTTTTTATTGATTATTATTTGACTTTTATATTATTATTCTGTTTTAAATTTACATTTTCTTGTCTTACAGCGTACACATAGATTTTAGGAGAATTTGTTAAGAGCGTATTTGATGAACGATAGCATTGGATGAGATGATAAGGGTAAATATGAATTAATTTTTATTAAATAAAATTTTTATTTTTTATTTATTTCAATTATGTTTATTTTGTTTAGGTTAAAGTCACGAAGCCTTAATTAGTGGTGGACATTTTTAACACTTTCAATGTTTTTATTTTGAAACTTTGAATATATTATTGTAAGCGCTTATTTGAACAATTAATGCCGTATTATATTTTGAAACTTTGAATTTATTATCTTAACTTTATTTAAATAATTAATTTATTAAAATTATTTAAATATTAGATTTATTTCATTAGTTCATGGATTAGAGATAACTAAAAATTTTAATCAAAAAACTAATGAAGCAAAATGGTGGATTGGATATGGATTGAATCGAATCGTAGTCGATCAAAGCGTATGGATTAGATATGGATTGAGTGAAATCGCGGCCAGATCCGTCCATGAAATATATGAATTAAATTAATCAATCCGTAGATTAGATTGGATTGAAAAATTATAATCCGTAAATTTGATTCGCAAACAACCCTCTATATATGGCGTAATGCCATTTCATGAACGACCCTCTCCCCCTGCTTACTGCTGTTATTCATTCACCGTTTACACAATTAGGGTGGTTTTAGTAACACCAGTCACCAGTTAATTAGACACTAATAGCTTTTTCAATCAATTGTTTCAGAAAAACCGGGAAAAAAAGGGCACAGAAAGACAAAAACAAAAACAAAAGCCAAAGCCTACCATTTCCTTCCATTCAAACTATGACGAGTCTGCATAGCTATGGAAATGTATCTGTGTGGAATGCAATTTTGGATTATACTCTTTACATCCATGAAAAATGTTTTCTTGCGTTGTTAAAAGCTGAAGAAGACAATAACATTTACAATTTTTTTTTGTTTAATATGAGGTTGATTAGTACAACTTTGTTCTTGAATTATTCTAAACAGAAATAATAGCGACTTAACAGTAGGAAATTGTCTGTTAAAATGGAATATACCATCTAAGTGATGGTGCCAAACTTCAAGCAAGATATAGATAATGCGATGATATCGCAATGCATTCTACTTGAAACCTACACAACCTTAAATAAAATGTATTTTGTTTCAAGTTAAGAAAACTTGAAAAGCAATGGTTATTCTGGATGATCTTATCTGTCATTTACCGTGTCGAGCAAGCCCTTGTGGGTATTAGTCATCTACCATACTGCAGACCAAGATCATTGAACAAACTAAGGAACACAGAAACTGCCATGACAGCACCATTAAAATGATGAATTCACACCAAAATTTCAACACAATAGGTCATATTAAAATTTTTGTTTTAACAAAATCAGCAGGATAACCTAAAAATTAGGTCATAAAATTTGGGTAAATACAAGAGATTCAAACATAAAAAATGGAAGGGAAAGCGAAAAGAAATTTCCTTGTGGTGCTCGTTATAAATTCTACATTCAATCTAACAACTTGATTACATTGGTTTCCTATGGTAGAACCTGAGAAATTGCAAAACATCAAAAAAATATAGAGAGTATTATACAGGAAACACAATTAAAAGGTCTCCTGAAGGACTTAGACTCATTGCAAGAGCAAAGACTCAAAATGAGAAAGAAATAAAACAGAGCTCACCACAACTATTGTGACACTTAAGAATTCTCAATGCGTTGGATAAGCTGATCTTTAGTAAGCGCCCTCCTGAAAACAATCGATCATCAAAACATTAATGAACTGCCCACAGCTACAGAAAAAGTAACTGAAAAGCAAAAATGAATCATATAATGACAATATGCGCGACACTGCCGATACATTTAACTGAGTCAAAAACTACATCAGTGGCTCAAACAACAAAATGCACAAGTTATTGATGATGATGCTATTTGTATAAAAGAAATATCCCAGGCCTAGCAACAACCTCTGGAAACATTTTGAGAACCCTCAGAACCACACATTGATTATAAAGGAATCAATAGAAGTGAAAGACAATGCTCGAAAGAATTTCAAATCAAATATCAACACTAAAAAGTTATAGGCATGAGAAAGAGAGAGGGATTTTCAGGTTATTCATGAAATACACTGACGCTTAATGCATTTCCACAGATCATAAATAATGATTTTGTAAAGATGCACAAGATAAATTTTCAGGGAAAATGAAAAAGTAATATTAAATTAACTTACGATGCGATCAGAAGGTTTTCCATCCTTAAATAGAATGAAAGTTGGCAAGGCCTCTATTCTGTATGTATCAGCGATCCGAGGGTACTTTTCTGTGTGTCGATTTGACCACCTGAATCTTATCTTTCAGAGCAGCACCAACCCATTAAAGGATAGGAGCCATGTACTGACAAAAAGGACCGCACCTGCAAACCATATCAAGAGTTGTCTATGTTCAGTTGAGAAACCTTTCGTATCAAACTTGAAGTGCAAAAACCCTAGATGGTAGCTGTCAACGAACAAGACAAAACAAAATCACAAGCTGTGGAATGAAATTACTCGCTGACAAGTATAGGCAAGTGGTTTGAAAGTAAACAACATTAGCTGCCGTAAAAAGGGCGCTCACCCAAACAATTTAGCCACTGTTATTAAAAAATGAAGTAAAAATATAGCCCTAAATGTAATCAACTCATATTCATTATACATCGTTAAAATTTTCTTGGGTGAAGGATGAAAATTACTGCAGGTGGCATGAAGTCAATAACACCGGCTTGTCAGATTTCTGCAGCAAATCATCAAGTGACGAAAATGTTTGCTTCTTCGCTCCAACCTACCGAAGAAGTAAATTATTTCAATTAAGGAATTTGTAAACAAAATATTAAAAAACCACTCAAAAATAACGCAAAATCAAAGAGCACTGGCACGAGGCGAAGTTTGGAGGAAAACGAAGATCCTTGCTCGCCGGATATTCGAAGGCGGCGCAACTGCACGGGGTTGGAGAGAAGACAGCCGAGGAGTTTGAAGAATTGCTAGCGGAAACTTTTGCATTTAATGGAAAGAATTGTAGACGCAGTCAAAGAAATCGCCATTGCAATTGACCTTCAAACTTTTCCTAAAAATCTTGGGAAGCTTTTTTAGCTCTCTGTTTTGGATGCAATCAACAGATAGCAAGGTTTTTAGAGGGGAAAAAAAATCTGTTTATTTGGTAGGTGTAATGCGGACGCGGTGATAGATAACCGAGGCATGAATTTGCTGGGCAGATGGTAGGATAATCCATTAGTTCGGCGTATTGTTAGTCGTCGGATGGTTCGAATTACTCTGTTGTGTTTATATCTGACGGTTGTAAAGACTCTCATTTAACCTCGGAAGACCATCTGTTGGCATCGGCTTCTGATTTTTTTCCGTGGCCATGGGGCTTAAGAGGGTTCGATCTTTGGGAGAATTTTAATCCCACGTGGCATTTTTATTTTGAAAATTCATCTGGTGAATGTAATTAATTTCTCTTTCAACCAATTTTTTCTTTTATTTTCCTTTAAACATAATTATGACTTTTTAAGATTTTAGATGTTTTCAAAACCATAAAATGGTCTAAAAGGAAATCTACAAAAGCATTCGTATTAAAATAAATAAAATACATCCAACCATCATCAAAGCCCAAAAACAACAGGCAAAAAAAGGAGCCATCCAAAGGACACATAATTCAGGCACACAAGTCATCCTTTGTATCAACGTCTTAACTGTTATGCCTCTAAATTGTCTTACTCCCAACACCATTTCTGGCGGCGTAAAAATTAAAGCCTTTACTAACAAGGAAGAAGATGAAAACCTTACAGATACGAAATTTAGTTTTACAAGAAAATGTTGCATTACATAGAAATACAACAATGTCTAACCTTGAAAACTGTGGAAACAACTTCGTATTGGAAAAAATCATCCATCGCTTGTCAACGTGAAGGCGAGTACAACAACCGTGAGTGCAAAGAAAATGATGGCACAAACAACAACCACAAGCCCTTGCTGGGGCCTGTTTGGGTTTCTTGACCGCCTAAGGCCAATAACTGCCCCTGAGAAGCTTGTTGCCTTCGTCGATGTCTGAGTCTTAGCAGCTTCTTGAGTAGTCTACTTTGGATTTTATCAAGTTGGCCAACCGTTTACTCTTGGATGCATCCTTAAGTGGCCAGATAAAACCTGTCATCTTCTCATAGAAGGATGCCCATATATATATTGCCACAACGCAGTCCACAGAGTAGTGGTGGCGTCGCGAACTTCTCTCTGGGCACTATGCATTACAAGCAACCATCACGAGAGCCGAGCTAAAGCCTCAAGTAAGCCTCCTGCAACCATTTTTAAGAAACAAAGGCTGATAAAGGTATGTAATTAGTCATTTATTCTCATTGCTGGACAATGGATTTGTATGAATACCGTCCAAAGCCATAGCTGTCAGGGTACAGCAAAAGCATGTGACCACTGTATATGAGTCATTGCAGCCACCACCAGCTTTCTTCAGCAGACTGTACCATGAGGATCCTTCTGACGGCCGATGAGGAAGTCAATCAAGAAACTCATAGAACCCCAATCTGGTGCAGATTGTCACTCGGATACCCACCAACATCAGCTGAAAAAGATAATAGAGGCATGTTAACAGGACCCTTCCAGTCATTGAGACAAACTTAATATGAGTTTAGGATAACATATGATATTGAAGAACGAATGCCTAACATGAGAAGGTACTGTCACTCCTTTCATTAGTGAAGTTTAGTCTATCTAGAAAAGAGAATTGGGAATCTTGAATCTATTTCATCCTAGCATGAGCCAATAAGCACTGATGGCATGACTTGATAATCAGAATAATCTGCTTTTATTAGTTTGGGAATTATAGTGGTCAGTAACTTGCCATTGAACATCATTCATTAACAAAACCTAAGTCCATTTCGATTGGAAGAAATGAAGGAGAGGAGAGGAATGGAAAGGAATAAGAGTATCAGCACAATAAGGGGCTGAGTGAGCACTCAGCAGCACATCCAACTTGAGGTCCCAAACTCCAGCAAAAAATGGGGAAGATACTCCAGGCACGAAATCCAGACAGCCAAATAGAAGCAGAGCAAATGAATTCATCAGCAACACATACCATAAGCCATCCTGATTTATAATCTGACTGATAGCACTGGCATCTCAAACATAAAGGCACATAATATTTCTGTGCCCAATAATGAGGATATGTGGGGACTCTAAACCTTGCTGAAGCGCACCAAGGCCGGGCTGTTGGCAGAATGGTAGATACAAATGTTATGGCTTCAAGAAGGCGGCCGACCGCCATAGTGAACATATACCTTGCACTAGCCCAAGGCCAGGAGCTTCACAGAGTCAAATAGTACAGAGAAAGCCAGCATCATAAATAACATCAGAAAGTGGTGCAGTCAACGATACGAGCTCTCAATATTTTCAGCCATTGTTCCGGGAAGTTTCTTCATTCAATGCCAGGAGCAACCAGCTGACCAGTGTCAGGCGGATCTGTATCACTGTTGCACATTGTAAGCCAATCAATAATCCTGTTTAAAAGCATTGGTGATACTCAAAGATGAAATAGCTAAAAACTGAAATGTATTGTCTCTCAACTCAAGAGAAGTCGAAAACCTAGAGATGAAGATAATTCATGTGAACATTACACATTAATCAACACCAGATTTAAAGTCATCAATGTTTCATATTGTGTGATGAATGTAGGGACATTAAAGCTACAATGATTTTGACAATTAAGAAAATGATAAGTTCCTTGGTCATCAGTGCTTTGAGCTAAGTTCACCATTAGATATGGAATTTGAAAAAGATGATTAAGGAAAAACAAAATGATAAGTTCCTTGGTCATCGATTCCCTTCTACAGTAGAGTTGCCTCGCAAACATTATTGGGACCAAAAGGAATGAAAACATAAAACTGAATGTAACAGAATCAAAACAAACACAAAAGATTTATATCTTTATGTCCAGCACAGTTACCTGTGCCAATCAAGGCCAAGTACTGCAGTAGCGAAGCGAACGGAGAGAGCCTCGAAGAGAAGAGCAGATAGCATGAAAATCATTGAACCCACGAATGGAATTGCCGCCCGGAACTCGGCGGTCCAGAAGTGGCTGTAATAGGGGACACGGGTGATGGCGATCAGAGCCAGTACGGTCCAGAGCACCCGGCTGCAAGCGCGTGCCACGTCGGAGACAGGTGGCGCATGTAGTCTATTAAGATGTAGGACATGGCGGCGAGGCCCAGACCTCCGCCGCTCCACGCCGCCGGCAGCCGCATGATCTCCGACAAATGAATGTCCCTGGGTCGTAGTGACTCTCAAGCTGAGGACTTTGGTCTCCCAACAGTAAAATAATTGAAGTTTGTTATTATTATTAATTTATTATTGGTAGAAACAGTAAAAAAGCTGTCCAGTTTTTAATTATTACGCGATTAGGTTAATTAATAAGCTGTTGATTGTGTTCACAGATTAATAATAGTTATAAATTAAATGCGATTGGAACTTCGAAAAAAAATATGTGTTTGAAAGTGAATTAGTTTTCTATTTTTGCTGCTCATTTATTCAAAAATTAACAATAAAAAACAATATTATTGGATCCCAGGCCCAATGAAGAAGATGGCCGGCACAAGGTGTATAAGGCCCCATAGCGTGACCCGAAAATTTGAATACAGCTAGGGAAAATTGAATACTCTACTTTTCTAAAGGAAAAATAAATAGTTGTGGGTCGTTCCTGAATTTTTTTAGCAAGGAGTGTTGTCACCTTGACACATTAGGTGGATAAGATAACATTTATTATTTTCATAGCAAGGCATGATTGGAAGAATTGGTTACTTGAGATATATATGTATTTACTTGACTGGTGGCTAGTGCTTCATCTAGCTTTTCAAGTCCAAGCAAACTGACTGAGAAAATGGTTGAGCCCAAAGCTACACACATGCTTCTTGTGGTTTTACTGAACAAGTTCAAAATCATTCTGTGTTACGCTTCTGCCGATCCCACATATGGCTTCAGCCCCGTGGCATTGACACCTGAAAACTTGGAACTGCAAAGACCATATGATGTACCACTGGAAGAACGTTATAGCTATGAAAATGGGTATAAATTATGGGTCTCATGCTGATGACAAGCCTCACGATCCCAACAGCCTCACCCAACCGCGCACAGAAATCCCGCATACAGGTAACCTTACTTAAATTCAGCAGAATGTCAAATATGTTTGTGTGTTTCTAAAGAAGATTAAAGATGTGGCACTTTGCTATTAAGTTCTTTAATCCTTTGAATTTCTGCAGGGCCTGGACTATTCATCAGGAGTGTGGCAATTTGAAGGGTATGGTTTTGTGCCAAACGGAACCTCTGGTGCTACAATAGCTCAGATTCACGGCGCAGCTCACGGGGCTACTACGTTGATCCTAAGGATCTATAACGGCGACATGAGGTACTACAGCTTTGATCTGGTGGCTATTGACCTATATGACAAGTGGTTTCGGCTTAATATCATTCATGATGGGATGGTGGGATGGTAATTGTTTTTTATTGATGGTGTTCAAAAATTTGCTACCAAGGATAAAGGCCAGGACTTTGTTTCAAATGTGGAGTTTATGCTCCCTGCTAATATAAGCTATTACATGGAGTCTAGGTGGAGAGACATCAAAAATTTTTAAGAAGTGTGAATCCTGAACTCAAGAGTAATGTAGCTTATTATTATCACCTTGGGTTGAGAAATAAATTTCAGCAGTTTTATGACGCTAGCTGTGTGCTCTGGGTTGTCTAAATTGTGTAACATTGGAGCTGTAACTATGAAGAAATTAATAGACTGGAGTCTAGTCCGAGTAACTGAGCATAGATATTAGATACTGATAAATTGTTTAAGACTCGCATTTACTCTAGTGGGGATGTAACAAGTGCGCTGTCCTTACAAGCATCTTTCACCCGGAAAGCTTTATTAAGTTGAGAAAATCTTAGGTTATTGAGCTTGGAAAAATGCATGTCCTCAAGTCATTGAATCATTTTCAATTCAACAAAGCACTGCATGTGATCCCCTTTAGTATAAATTATACAATATATATTTAGGAAACTAAACTGCAAATATCCCCCACTTTGGATTCCATATACCTGACAGTAACAAAGAGACATCCCAAAGGAACACGTCGAATCCCCTTCAGAATATGTTAAGAGAATAAATAATGCATAAGTTTGATAAGGAATAAATCTAATGTCAATGATATTACTTCTGAAATTTGAGTTGAGACAATAATTTGATAAAACATTCAAACTGGGCCCAAAAATGGCAACATTAAGAAGTTTAAGAAATCAAACGAAATAACCTCAGGCTTCACAATGCTACAGAAGGCAAAGTTGGCAGCAGAATCGTTCTCCAATTAGAAATTGAGGTTAGTTATAGAAAACAAATAAACAACAATGTGATGGCAGTTTGAGAAGCAGAAGTGACAATAAAATGGCAACAAGCAGAGAACAAAAAACTTGTATGATATGGTTTCCATGTCTTGAGCAAAATCCACCGGTGCCCAAACTTGCACCAAATTTGTTTAGACAGTTTAATAAATTATGGGGGGTGAAAAATCAGGAGCATAAGCACTGGAAAGAAAATAGGACAGCGAACCTTAGCCTTTTATGTAATGGTGGTGCTAAAAATGTCAAAAAGGCAGTCTGTTATGGATTTTATATACGAATAGGATAACATTAACATGAATTTGATGAAATGGAAACATAATGTGGTGTCTCCAGTTTACTTGTGGAAATTGGAAGCTGAAGAATAGGATACAACATGTATATAACAAAGTCGTTCTCCTCTGCATAGGTCTATATTGAAAAAAAAAAAAAAAAGAGGAAAAAAAAATTAGATCGCTCTTATTGCAACATAAAATTTTACTCCAGTTACGTGCGTACAAAGAGCGACAATCAAAAAATGATTTTGATTTTCTCAGGGTGAAACTCTACCGTAAAGGATAAGCTAAAAATAATATAAACCAATTTAATCTGACAAAGCAAAACCTATAAATGACGCGGATACTGTAGGATATACAAGTGAAGTGATGCCGTATGACAATTTACAGAGACGACAATGTCATATTCCCAAGACTCGCTGTCGACGGTCATAATAATTTCCAGAATTTTCTTTGCTCATAATTTCCATTTTGATTGGATCAAAACAACCGTAGCAGTCAATGGTCAGAAACTTGCCGAAATGTTCTCCGATTACTTTATTTCCCTGCCACAGAAGATAAATTTAACCCGCTGATTTCAATATTGTCTGGACTTGAAAACCCCGTGTAAAATCTGAATATAAAAATGCATCCAAGATGCTACTGATGGCAAATAACTTCACAGGCTCAATACTTGCCAGAAAATTTGGAAAAATGAATAATTCTTGCCACTACAGCTTCCTGTTGCTACTTCTTATATGCTCTATGAAATGCCATCAAATTTTTGGTGTTGATCCTACTGATGGATTCGCTTAAGTGCCGTTAGCAGAGGTTAATTTCGTCTTACAGAAATCTTACAAACGGAACCCTTTGGGAGCTCGTTACAGTTACGAAGATGGGTACGAAGTTTTTTGGGTTTACAACCACGACAAGCCCTTCAAGTCTAGCAGAAGCGGCACAGACCGCGTACTGAAGTACTCGTAAAGGGAAAGGTTCACGTTAATTTGTAACATAAGGCATACGCTAAATTTTTCGGTACGTTTCTCAAGTATTTTGACTCTATTTCAGGGACATGATTACTCATGCGGAATTTGGCAATTTGAGGGCCATGCTTACGTCCCAAAAGGCACATCTGGAGTAACGATTATGCAAATTCATGGAGCATCCGAGGGAGCTACAGCCCTGCAACTTAGAATTTATAATGGAGACATGAAATACTATAAATTCAACGTAGTGGCAACAGATCTGTACGATAAAATGGTTCAGACTCAATGTCATTCATGATGTGGAAAAAGAGAAGGTCACTGTTTTCATCGACGGCGAACAGAAGTTTGTGGTGAATGATCAGGACCCGGAGACTTTGTATTTCAAATGTGGTGTTTACGCTGCTCCTGTTGGCTCGAGCTATTACATGGAATCGAGATGGAGAGATATCAAACTTACAAGAAATGATCACTGATGAGTGCAAAATCTTGCTATTTTAGTAGCAACTTAGCCATACCCATTATGTTATATGAATAGCTTTCTACTGTGTACACCTGTAGAGTTGCTGTCTAATATACTTTATATGTGTTGCTGTATAATTGAATTTCATGCTCATTTTATTTATTTTATTGTTTCTATTAACAACAACACTATTATTTTACCACTTGATGCTTTTTAACTTTTCACTTTCCCACTAAATTTTTTCTTAAAATTACTTTTTCCCACTTAATATTTTAGTGTTTATCAATTTTCCACCAAACTATTAAAAATAACACAATTTCTATCAGTAGTTATAATGAAAGTCTATTTTACCCATAAACCATGCAAGTATAATTTAATCCTCGAAATTAAAAAAAATACAAAATTAATCCCGTATAAAGAGATAATGCCTTTGTCGATTATTTTATATATCCTAAATAATCCATTGATAAAATTGTAAATATTGTATCATATAAAATTATTAAAATACTAAAAATTAAAATCCATAAAATACTCCTATTATAGAAGCAATTCCTTAATGGATTTATTGGTTTGATGATAAACTTATAAAAACTAAAACATTAAATGAAAAAAAACAACTGCCAGAAAACTTTGATAAAAAGCTATATGTCAAAAATAATACGTGGTAATAGCATAATATCCCATGTCATTAAACTGAACAATTATTTAGTTATACATAGGAATTGTGAGATTCGAATCCTCCTCACATTTGTGGAATGATATTTTGTTCAATCAGAGCATAAATAAGTTGGACAGCACATAAATGCATTTGATAATCAAGCACACGTCGATAATACTTTAAATAAAATGATCTGTCATTAAACATACAAAAGCAGTAGAAACATGATACTAAGGTAAATTTAATTATATATCTACACCTATATATTTCTTTTCAATTCATATAAATCAAAAAGGTACATCAGAGCCATCAATGAAAAAGAAAACTCCTCCATAAAAGCCATAAATGAAAAGAATGGATTGCTCAACTAAAATGATACGAACAAATATAAAGAAAGAAAATTGAAAGGGAAAACAGTACCTATAAAACACTATAGGTTGACCTATGAAGTTTACACCACCACAACGCTGACAGCACCAATTTCCAATTTGAATGAAAACCACTGCAAAGGGTCAGGTTCATCGTCTTTTTCTGGTAATGCAGAAGGCATTGGTATCTAATCCGGTAAATGCCGATGAAATGCATCAACTGCAGCGGAAACACCATCTTCGTTCTCTATCAACTTTGCTAACTCCATTGCATGGGATTTCACCTGCAAGAGTCAAAGTCCAGTTAAGAAACAAAATCTCTCAAGTCTATGGTGGGTGTCACTTTTCAGATTCTGAAAAAGGAAGGCCAACTCCAAAATTACCTCGGCTGCAGCATAAATCTTACAGCATTTGAAAGGTTTTCAACACTAAGCTGAGATATTGGTATCGGTGTAGGTCCCAGCCCTTTCTGGTGTACTCTATCGCCCAAAAGAGCTGATCCCCAAAGAAAGGAACTATGGTTGTTGGACACTGTAATTAATAAATTTGATGTTAGATAAGATCAGCCAGTTAGATAATTTCTATTACAAACAATCAGACATATGACTTAATGTCTTTCATAACGTAAGACCTAAATATATGGACTCATCTGCAAAGATCTATTTCAGAATGCAGGATGGAAGAATAATGAAAAACAATACAGAATATTACCCCAGCTTTTAGCCTGTAGCTGTAGTTCCAGCTCCACCATGATGAACCTGCACGTCCAGGGCATAAGGCTTCAAGTTAATTGACTTTTCAAAAACATAATTGTATCGCACTCAAAGAAGAATGCACTAATAAAAATTTCACATCGTCCATGGCAAACTGAAGCAGAGAGGATCAGAGCGTGCCATGCCTTCACACTGCTTTTTCTTGTCTCACTCCAATATTTATACGTCTAATTTGTGCCTTTTGCAAAGATTGGAGCCTTGTAACTACCAAACAGCTTGATAAGTTTATATGCTCTTCTTTGAAGTTTTTTATTAGTGCAGTAGAGGAAAAAAATAAACAACTTTACAACTTGATATTCATTTTATCTTTCAAGTTTGTCATATTCAACAACTAATTTTCAACAGCAACATGAAGCCTTTTTTTGGTTTTATCTTTAGAAGTACAATTTGTTGATTTAAAATCTTTATAATCTGCCATAAAATTCTTATGTTATTTAGTCATTATTAGATGCTTATATAAGTCCAGCCACATTCAAAATTAAGAACGATCACTATTCACTACCACAAAATATTCCTCTTACCTCTAATTTGGGTGCTGCAATCAGCTATTTTTCTGAACATGCATTCCTTAATTATGCTACATACTAAAGCAGTGATAACCACATATATTCACATAAAGTAATTCACTTTAGGAAGGATAAAAGAAAACTCACCACGGCAGAGCATTGAGGAAACAACCAATCATGAGGGCAGTCCTCTAGAAGGAATATATTATCAGGAACTTCTGTAACTGTAGAATGCAAAATGATTTGTCAGAGATGTTGCACAGGTCTATTTCTTGTAAATAGGGAAAAAATAATAATAATTTCATTTTAAATACACCTATGAGATACTTTCCAACGTTTTAATATTCCTGGGCCAGCAGCCTAAGAATGTCATCATTTGACGGTACAAGCATTAAGAAGAAAAAAGTTGGGAAATGCATAACTCATTGGTGAAATGTTCAAAATTGGCAAGACACCTATACTATTTATTGGAAAACACACAAATCAAACACATCATACAACACAAAGAACTTGTTAAACTAATATCTGAAAATTAGAAAAACCTAAAATTATTATTTTCAGAATGATCATATGGTACGCTAATTATGGCCAAAAATAAAGTTGGAAAATTAAGGAAATAAACATGGAAAAACTTGGTAATAAATTCATGATTTCCAAATATTTGTAATTTGATCCTTGCCACTGAATATGTGATCCAAATAGTTTGAAAATGAAAAGTTTCCCTCAAATGTAATTAATTGCAAGATAGAAGTATCTCCTGAGTTGATGAATAGCACCAATTTACAAAGGTAAACGCATCTAAAATAAAAAGATAAATCATATTGAAAAATCTTTGGTTAATGTTCCTTATTTAAGCGCCATTGCAGCCTTTATGACATCTATGGGACACTGGTAGGCATGAAGCAAAATTTGGTAAACATCAACCCGAAACTATAATTCAGTAACTTATTCTCTAAACCTGCAGCAAAAAATTTGAGCATCAACTGGCTAACCAAAAGCAGCAAACATAAAAGGAAACAACATACTCTTTCCAAGATCTCCCCAACCTCGATCAATAATTCCTCTTTGTCCGGTATCCTGCAGTGCCTCCAGTATAATCTCTGTTGTTTTCTTGGGATCTTCGAGAGGCTTAACAAGTAACAAATGCATTCTCAAATACTAAAGTTCATGAACGTGGAAAGAAAACATATCCAATAATATAAGCTATATATTTACAGAAATTGATGCAGAGTAATGTCAGAAAACATAGGACACCATCATCAATGGGAAAATTAGAAATTATTTAACAGGGGTTGGAGCCCCAAAAAAAAAGGAAAAAGAGAAAGGGAACCAGAATTACTCCTTTATGATTCTGATGACTTTCCAAGACTAGTGTTCTTGACTTCTGTTTTTTTGTGTAGTGTCTAAGAATATTGCAGTAATAGTGACTTCCAAAAGAGTTCAAAATTCAAAAGATCAGAGATTTGTTCCAATTTTCATTATTTTCTTCTCATAAAAAGGTCTATAGTGTCAAATTACTCTGACTGGAATGTGGGAACCCACCACGAAATAATGCAGTTTACTGGCCTCCACCAATGACAAGGAACTATAAGAAAAACATAACAAAGAAAACTTGCAGTATAAATCATTTCAACAAGCTTTATTGAGGTCACATACCATGCTACCAAACCTATATATATAGGTTCGGGTCCTCTTTGAATCCACTGAACAAAGTTTTCTTGTGGTTGATACTTCGACCCAAGGTTTAAAAACAATATCCAACAACATCAACTAAAGAGCCCCAGTCTGCAAAATAGGCAAATGAAGCCAATCCTTTCAATCTGTTACATAGAAAGCACAAATATTTGCATTGTCAATAATAAACCTGGCCACTTGGCTTTGGCACAAGATGGGGACTCCACATATAGCCTGTTGGCAAATGAGATATTGATCCGTGGTATGTACTGATGTATGCAATCGGGGAGCTTCAACTTCCTTTTCCTGAAGTCATTAATATAGCTCCTAATGCCCCACCATACCAGCAAAATCCACAATTATGTAAGAAAGCTGGATTCAGCAAGTATTAGACGGTAAAGGGAAATTTGTCAATGCAAGTAAGAAGGCATGACCAACAAAGTGGAAAAACCAACATTGAAGAAGACAAGTTAAAAAAGTGGACCGGCCTCAGTCAAGAACATACCCAATATCCAGCACTTTGGGGTACACGCGTGCCAGTGGATGAGGAAATTCATAAGTTGGCCTGTCTATCAAGAATAGAAGTAAGTAGGAAATCTCAAACAAAGTTTTACTTGATATTAACCAGATTATAAAGACAACAGCATGCAGTTGTCCATGACTAATCTCTCATGCATATTTGGATTCATATAAGTCAAACAGCAAAAAATGACACTGCCAATGAGCTAACTCCTGGTCTATATCTCCCATTTTACAGTTTAAACTTGCTCTGATGCATATTCAGTTCATGTCTGTCACAAAATGACAATCCAGAATGCAGCCAACCCTGTTCTTTAACAATGCCAACGTATTTGTAATCATGTTTGCACAAGTTCATGCATGCCATATTTTTCAGCAAATCCCTCCTTTCCCCAGGAGTTTGAATTCTTTTCAGTCAAGGTTCCATATGTTGCATGCACCCAATTCATTGTTCTTGACATGGAAGACCAATTTAAGTTACTTGAAAGGAAAAAACCATTAGCAAATTTACTCTCCAAATATAATTCAAGTAAAAAAAGTGATGTTGTCCATGAATAATTTCAACCTAGTACAACAGTATCAGACAATGTCACAGAATTTAACACCGAAAGAATTAAAGTGGAAAGAATTAAAGTATTTCATTGTTTCTCAAGTGTATTTATTAAGTTATCACCATACTCAAAAGCTCATGTTAACAGATAAAATCCCAATGGCATGTTTTAAGCTATAACAGGGCCAACGCGAAAACTGATTAAAAAAGCAATCAACCCAAAAACTTAAGCTAATAGGTCAGGAACAATAACAGCATTTTGAGTTCTATTATTTTATCAATGAAATTGTATTCAAGTTTAAAATGTTGGACATTTACAGTCTCATTCTAAGGTTACAAAAGCAATATAAAACACATATTCGTATAGCAGCGATAGTCAAAACTTACGTCCATGGCATTGTAAAGAAGATGTGAATACCGGTACACCAAGAGCTTCAGCAACATGGGCATGCCCTGCAATCCAAAGAAGATGTCAAAGTTTAATGTTACACCATTCAAAAGGAGCCCGCTAAGTTACATTCAGCTGTAACTTACTTCTCACACAGGAACAGTAACATAGTGGTGGGGCCCACATGATTTTGTGTGAGAAGAGTAAGTTACAGCTGAATGTAAGTTAGCATTTGCCTAAAATATACCAATAAAGAAAATAAAATGAGATCGGTGAGATGAAAAATCAAAATTGCAGGCGTAAGTTCATAAATTTTATCATGTATGACTAAATTCTGATGAAATCATATACAACTTGGTGCCGCACAAAGACAACTGAAAAGAATTTATCAACTAGGCAACAGCTGGGGATTATCTAATGATTTAAAGATGCATTTCATTTACAGCCCCGTCTTCATATTTGTTCTTCCTCCCTCTTGGCTCCATATCCTTATTGCATAATTGTTCCCTCTCAAAAACAAGCATTAAAATATCATTTTCATGCTAGTTAAAGAGATAACTCACCATGAAAAAACATATGGATATAGAATCAGTTCTTTTTCCTGCTTTCAGTTCCATTAATGCTTAAATAGCAAATTAAAAGGTCTTAAACTAAATATTCTACCAAATATTTGCACTTGAGCAACTGCCATCCAAGATCCAAAATTATCTGCCAACTAGGGATGACTCAAGGACTCAATTATCAAAGTGGACTCAGATGGATTAGAGAAACATGCCATGCCCAAACTTCAAGCTTGGTAGACCTCATCTAAAGTTCATATTCAACTGCCCCATGTATGGATTTAAATTTCTTATGTATAAATACAATTACAAATTTTCTTGTAAACATTTAACTAGACAATTAAGGCAAAATACAGCATTCCATTCCCATGGACTCACCATAAGCAGGAGGATTTGCAATAATTGCCTGAGGCTCTAAAAGTACACCAGTTTCTATATCCGGATCTGTGCATGCTGGAAGAGGTTATAATGGCCTTTAGCTGCTTTCTTTGTATCGATATTTCTCCCGGTCAGAAGGGATCAGACCTTTATTCCGCGCCATATCTAAAGAAAAGAAGAACTGCAAAAGGGTTGCAGACAAAGAACAATAAATTATGAATTATATAACAAAATAACCACTGAAAAAAAGGTACATTGCAGTTAAAGATTAAAACAAAAATTTCAAGTAAAGGCCCTCTTGTCCTGCCAAAACCGGGGATCACCGCCCAAAGGAAAGAAGTCTACCCCTGTTGACCTTACAAAAGTCTTGAAGTTAGCATGGGTTGCCAACCTAACACGATGACCAAACTCCTGCAGAAAAGGCCAAACACATTTTTACTGCAAATAATTAGATTACTATTACAGAAAAAATGTAACTATCTAGGCTTCTCTACAACAATTAAATGCTGGAGAGAGATCAATTAAGATACGTCATTGGAACCACATATGTAGACATAACTCACACACATGGATTGGTAGTTCAATCATGTAAGAAGCCTTGATATGAAACCTTCAAAAGAGTTTATGCATAGAATAAAATCTCAAAGACGCTGATTCTAACAAACATGAACCGAGGAGAAAAATAGCCTAATAATGTCAAAAGCATGCCTGGAGTCTCTTGGCCATAGCCAGAATGGCTATTACATCTCTATCGTTCAACCACAAGTATGTGTCAGTCTCAATCTCGGGATCAATTTTTTTGGAATCAAGAAAAACTGGTGCCATCAAAATGATAGGTGGCCCTTCAACAGGTTGAAACTCCAAGAACTCTGAAGCTACAGGTGCACTTTTATCTAAATCAAACTACAGTCCCGTCATTTTGAATCCTGACTGATTCCACAATCAGCTTTTCTGAGAGGAAAGATTAAGTAGAAATCATGTACCATAGAAAGAATGAATTTTGGAGACAAATATAAGCGAATATATAAACACAGTGAAGGCAAGATAAAATAGTGATATTAAGCATTTGCTACGCCTTCACAATCAGGAGGCAAAAAGAATGATTGTTTAACAAAAACGCATGACATGATTGTCCCCAGAATATGAAGGACTAGTTAACCCACTTCATGATAAGGAGAAAGAATAGACATCAAGTTCCCAATTGTTAAATTACAAAATAACGATGTAGATAAAATGATACTTTCCAATGTTTTTCTCAACACATTAGGGATTAAATTGACATGGGATGATCAAAATATAAGAGCTATTATTTTCCCTCAAAAGAAATCAGAGGAAGGCGCATTCAGTGTGCTCATTATGCAGTTAGAGAAATAAGCCAGATATGTATTGCAACATATAGGGAACAAATTGACATCTGTTGCATCATGATACACTTGGAAAATATACAAGTAAGCAAGAGCATTTTAAACTTGCAGTCATGTGCGAAGTGAATCTGTTATCTACCTTTTCATGCTCTTGAGCTTGAGGCAGGAGCAGAAGCAGGCAGGAGCAAAAACTCATCACATGCATGTGAGTTTTTTTGTTATATACCTTTCACGCTCCTGACAGTCTATCAATTTTAGGTCATGCCTGCAGCATGACTTCTTCTCTGTCATGGACCTTGAGTATCTAAACTCATTCATATCAGTAAGCGAATCTCTACGTGTAACAGGTGCAGTAATGCAATGATCAAGCCTTCAAACAGCAGATAATTTGGCATCAGTGAACATATTAATAAAGGTTTGTGGAGGAATAAAGTGATAACATTCATCATTTATCTGGATTCTGAGAAGTTCGGCCCTTAGTTTTTTTTCATACTCAAAAACGAAGTATTGTTTCATAAGCTTCTCTACCTAGAGATGCGAGGAAATAAAAGAACTACATAATCGTTCAACTGCCTATCACAAAACTACAGAATCCAGATGCAGCCAAGATTGCACTCTAAAGTTCTATAATTCAGTAATAAATTAAACCCTAACCCATCCAAGCCAATACTAAAATTTAACCAATTGTGATAAATTGTTGGTAATGAGCATCCAATTAAAAATTAACCATTGTAACAGTTTCACCCTAGAAGATATAACAATCAAATTATAAGCTCTAAACACATATATACAAACAAGATTTTTTTCTGGATACTAACTTGGTGAGGTGGGGAGACCAACACCCTCCTCTTTAGACAGAGAAATCCCCACAACCGATAACTGCTCAATGAATTTGGCTTCTGTTTTTTCTACACTCTGAAAGCGCGTGCATCGTATTCTTTTTTTTGAAGATGTATATTCCATGTTCATTGGCTCATCAATACCATCAGTCTGCCCCAAGTCCTTGTTCAGTGTCATGCTCCCACTAACACCTTCCATGTTTACATCTTTCAGTGGATGAGTCAAACCCATTACTCCCCATTATATCAAATATGCAGATTCAACAAAAAATCACCACTAAAATCGCCACTACAACTCGAATCCTAATCTAAGTTCTCAGTGCTCAAATTTCTGAATTGAACAGCAATTGCAGCTAACTAAGACCAACAATTCAATAACCTTTTCACAACCAATGGCTAACATTCAAAAAATCGAAATCCAGAGACAATAATAGCAACAAGTAAACTTCCTCAGCAAACAATTCCCCTATCCCAAAGAGACTCCAAATCAAACACAAAACTCACAATCCCTAAAACCCTTCAACAAAAAACCCCCATATTGATATTCAAAGAGCTCCTAGACCCTTCATCAAAAAGTAAGAACAGCCAAACCCACGACTACAAACACCCCAAACAAAAGCTTCCAGAATCAAGATTCTGGGGTTGAAACAGAGTGGCTAAATGTCCAAGTCCAAAACAATATATAAATAATCAACTGCAAATGTTAAAATTAAGATAGTTTTTACACCAATACAACCAAAGAAAACAGACCCCTAGTCAATCACGCGCAGAGAATGTTAGGCGAAGGGGGAAAAATTAACAAATTTAACCACTAAACCAACGCAAAAATGAACAAAGATTATGCGAACCTTCACGTAACATTTACCATTAGAAAGGACTTTAAAATATGAAAGCAAAAGACTAATGACACGTGAAATAAATTAAAAAGCAAAAACAACGACACAGCAACTCCCTCGTTAATTACTTGCAAGGATAGCTGAGAATGTCACGTACTTCGTTCGATCATGAATATAAAAATTTTGTTGAAGAGGGCACGCACAAGCACCGTGCAGAGCACCTGATCACTGTAACAAATACAAAAAGGCCGTGTGATTTTGCAAACC
This sequence comes from Luvunga scandens, assembly GCA_030449905.1. NCBI lineage: Eukaryota > Viridiplantae > Streptophyta > Magnoliopsida > Sapindales > Rutaceae > Luvunga > Luvunga scandens. The sequence continues at coordinate 13,457 of JASUUG010000847.1, read as the reverse complement.
CAGTAAAAAAAAAAAAAAAAATTTGCTGAAAAGGTTAAAAATGATAGAATATTTTGTCCAAAAAGGTGCCAAATGGTTTTTTTGCTGGCTGATGATGCTGAAGACGTCAAATGATGATGAGAGAGGTAAATGAAATCCAGTTTTACAGTTACAGCTTTACAGATTACAAGGTCAAGCCACAATTTTGTTCTGATAATGTGTGACTGTGATTGTATTATAAAATCACAATGTGATAATTCTAATCATATCTCTTTTATCTCTAAAAATTATTTGACTCCATTATTATTTTGTAATGCTGACGACTTTTATAAACCTTTTCTTAAATCATAATACATTTTTGATAATTACAATCAGCTGATTTTGTCACTAAATAATTATAAAAAAATCTTTATCCACACACAAAACATGTGTTCTGACTTATTTATTTTTGCATGTTTCAATTAGATTTGTTATACAATAAATGTGTTTTTACTAAAATTAACTGATATATCATCATCAAATCGCTCATAATAACTATTGATTAATTAGCTATAGTATATCTGGAATTATGCATAATTTATGTAGTGTTCGTTGGCACCTTCTCTCTAAGATTATTGAAGTAAAATTAAAAAAATAATGTATTCATTGGAGTTAAGTCCAATAATTTATTATAAACTATTGAACATTGTCGGTCTTTGACTAAAAATGAAGTACAGAGATTAAGGAAAAATAGTTTTTCATGTGAAATAGCATGTAAATTTTCAAATGCAGCATGTTTGTTTAATTAAGCATTTTTTTTAACATTACCTATTTTTTGGAATTTTATTTTATTAGATATCAATTTATATTTGGCGTATATAAGTGACCTGATCGTTACTTTTACTAATTTCTTTTGTGTGACAATACCCAGTAGGTTACGGTTAGGGGTGGCGAAATGGATCGTCGGTCGTGTTCGTGTTGCAGGTGGGTTTAGGTAATAGTGTGGGAATTTAGGTCGGCTGGCGTAAGATTTAATAATCAAGCATACAGTAATAAGCCTTTATTCTACACCTTGTGTGCACAATATAAATTGAGACTCAACCAAACCGCAGAGGAAAAATAGTAAAGGGTTATACACTAAATAGCCACGACAAATTTTACGTATTAAATAAAATTCCAAATTAAATATTTATACGTTTAAATATAATTTAAATACAGCGTCACATCTTTTATCGATATTATAAAATATACGTATGTCTCAAAATATTCATTTCTGTTATTGAAGTTTTAATTATATATATATATATATTATAAAATATACAATGTCTGTCGATATTTTATACGTTTTCTTATTGAAATACAAAAATGTATATAAAATTTTATAAATAAAACCTTTGTATTTATATATTCATCATTTCAAAAAATATAAATAAAAGTGAAATTTATCCCAATTTTTGAGTTTTGATGATAAGAACCTACAAATTATTTTAAAATAGAAAATATAATCGGGTCGTTGATCGGGTAAATGGGTGGCTTTAACCCCAACCCGACACCTAAAAATTGTCAACCCCACCCGATTTGTTTAATAATCGTGTTAAATTTACACCTCATTACACCATTTATTCGTGTGGGTGTTAGGTGTGTGGGTGGCGAGATTGCACTATTTAAGAGATTTTGGCAGTATTACCGGTATCGCTACAGATGGACCCCTACGACATGTGTCTTGTTACAAATTCTAGATCACCATTTATTCACATTTAACTAACAACTTACGCATATTATAAAACAAATTCTATGATTTCTTCCATCAAGTTAAATATTTATTAAAAAATATTAACGGGTATCTATCAGTTTGAATCTTCGGGATAGCTGCTGGCTTTAGGGTCGATTCAATTTCCACGCGGTCAAGTAAGCTAAGCTCGTGTGTACTTGCTTGTTAGTAAATTAACTTTTTGAAAATTATCATTAAATTAGTTCGACGATAAAGTAAAGGCTCTAGAAAGGGGTATGCCACGGTGGATTAGGAATCGCGATTAAGAATTATTACTAAAATGTTTGTTAAACGACCGCATGTTTTACAAATTAATTTTTTATTAGAAAATTTATTATTTTATGTTTTTATGTGACTTGTTTAATAGTGACAAGTCGAGAATGTGAAAAAGGTTGCGTTTTTTATCTTTTTTTTTTTTTTTTTTACCTATAAAGAACTCAGAATAATATTTTGCATACCTATCTTAAAGAAGTCACGTGTCTTTTCAAAAGGTGCCATGCGCTAGTTTTTCTATTTTCAAGTAAGTTATTAAAATTTCAATACATTGTCCATTTGCCTTCTTGTAGTTGATTGCGTGTAAGTCTTAAACACTCATCAGAAATTTGGAAGAGTTAATGAACGATTAACCTGGGGCCAATCAAATTCCAGGATCCATTGTGTCAACATGTGACATGTTTCTGCATCAAAAAACCAAAAAAAAATATTTTAAGATTGAAATCATGGTTATTGAATTCGAGAAAGAAAACCCGCGTGCTATTTGATAATGAGTAATAAAGAATATTTGAGTATGCGTCTTTGGCAATTCTTTTAAAAATTGCTTTTAAATAAGTGTTGAAATTGTAAAATGTTCATTATTTATCTAATCTGAGTATAAGTTGGTAATAGATGATCATGAATTAATTTTATGAAACGATATCGATGTGGGCGATTGGTGAATTATATTCATCACTTATTAAAAGCATCATTTAAATATATACAATACCATATAAACCAGAGTCTACAGAAAATGTACACAATTAAAATTTGAATTAGTTCATTCAAATACAATATTTTTAAATTTTCAATACATCACTTCATCAATGATTATTATATATAGTCCTATCGAATTCAATCTAATATAATATAAATTGATGCTCCAAAATCTTCTTCTTCATAACTAGACTTAAATGTAACATTTATATTTTACAGAAAAGGAAAATATAATTTACACTTTTATACAACACATTTCTCGTATATAATTGCTATAACTGACCTTAATTCTTCCACACAAGAAAGAACTTGTCTGTTCCTTAATCACACTTGAGACCTTGCCTTATTGATAGTGACAAGGCACAAATACAGACTTGCTCTTTAGCTCTTCAGCTTGCTTTTGAAGTAACATGGTTCTCTCTCTCAATCTCTTTCATTACATGCAAAGCAAATATGTCTTCTTCTTCTATCCAGACAAAAATTGAATCATTACCTTTTTGTGCTCAACTTCATCATGTAACCTGGCAACAAGTCTCCCATTGTGTCAAAAATCCCTAATCAAGATGTAAGTCCTTCTGGCTGCCACATCAAGCTGCCCTACTTTTCTTAGGAACCCGCTTTCGAGGAATCTAAAGTTGAAGAGCTTTTCCTTCAAGCACTTTGTGGGGAAGCTTAAAAAATCGTTGGCCCAGCATGGTAGGGCAGTGAGGGTATGTGCTGCAAGAACAACAGCAGCTATAGCAATTAAGCTGCAGGCTGCTGTTATGCAAAACCCACTTGCCTTATGCACATAATTAATCAACTGCAATTTTTCTTGCCACCTTTTTTTCTCTTTGATTTCAAACTATGCAACATGGATGAGTACTTATCATGAATGACCTTGAATTCATTCGTACTCGGATTAGAAAACGCATTGGTTAGAATAACCAAAGAGTTCAAATTCGAAACAATCAACTTAACTTTCTCGTGAGGTTGTGTTTGATGATCATCAATTGTATCTAGGGCAGCCAGAGTCTGAATGAACCACTCATGTACTGAACATCGTTGATGTTCTCGAGAGCTAGCAAAAAATTCCGCGATATTTCAGCACTTATATCAAAGTAATTAAGCAAAAGGCCTTGAACTCAGGTACCTTTGAAAGAACAGCTGATTCAGCAACGTTTGCATGGTGTCTTGATCGGTTCAAGTTCAAAGAGATCAGTTGAATTTTTCAGCAGCGGTAAGATGGAAGGATGGCTCGTTAACGAATAATTGAGCCTTGAGGTGCACTGGTGCCAAGATTTTAACCCAGTGCGCTGAGATATTCTTCGTTAATGTTCAGGCTTTTCTTGCTTCTCAATTCCTTGTCATCTGAAATTAAAGATATGGTAAACATTAATTGATCGATAGATATCAAAGATACATATAGATATAAAAAAGATATCGCGAATAATTAATATTTCAGTCAAAGACAAATAACTACAATGCCACAGTAAAACATGAGGGTAGAGAATTTCTTTCATGCATGTAATGTATAATGGCAAAACAAACAACCTACGAGAAATATATGCAAATAATTGAATAAATAATTTTTTTTTCATGTCTTATTCATAAATTTGATATGATAAAAGGAACTAACATCCGGAAGAACATAAAAAAATCATTATTAAAAATTTTCTCTGTGATTTTAATATATTTATGAAAAAAATTTACTTCACGGAGGAAGCATATATTTGGGTAAAACTCATGATGATCATCTCATTGTCAATGATATATAGAAAATGATAATAAATTAAAACAAGTAACAATTAATATGATGTATGTGTGTGTGTGCACGTACCTCTTTTGGAGTTTGCAGCTCTAAATTTTTTCCACATTTTATTGAATTCTTATAAATTATATAAGAACAAACTTGATGATATACCCTGGACTGATTTTAAAAAACCAAACAGAGCTCTCACTTCCTGTGAGAAAATTAAATACCCGACAATTGGATCACTCCCTTCTAAGAATGTACAAAATTAAGATTCTTAAAAGGAAAATAGTGAAGGGTATTATGCAAATATTACATATGAGCAGGTATTGTCAACGTCCTAGGCTTGTCAATTGAACATAAACACGCACACATATATAAAGCCTCTAAATTAAAGGCGTTTTAAGGATTGTATTTAACGCTATCTCTTTGATAACTATAGCCATTCTGATCAAAAGAAAAAGAGTTAAAGAATTTTAATTGCTTATCAAATTCTTAACGTAAGCTTTAAGGCTAACTGCTGAGCAGCCCTCGTCTCAATGAGAGGAACAACCCTTTGCATCTGGTAGCCTCCTTTAATTTTGTCGTTGAAAGCTTATTTCTTCTTCATTCACACTCCTGTATCATACATTCATAATTTTTATCTATCTTTATATTATTGCATGATTTTGTAGCTTCACTCCATTCTTTTCCCTAACACCTCGAAACTGTATCTTGGAGTCTGAAAATATTAATCCAAAACTAACAACATGCCCTTTGATTAGTTTGTTTATTATATATGATTACAAAGACATGTGGCTACATATGCATGTAGAAAAAGCCATTGCAAAAAACCGAAAGAAACCTGTGAGCTATCATTTAGCTTCCTTAATCATTTCATTATTCTTCATCTTCATTCTTTAATCTATGTTCCTCTTCCGTGTATCCAACCACAGCATGGATCTTCGTTATTGGGTTGATGTATTAAAGCATCGTCTTATTAATTTTAATATATAGAATATCCCAATATTTCAAATTAAAGGCTAAAGAAGTTACAAGGTCCAAGATTGGGGGGGTTTTAGATTTAGTTTCTAGATACTTTCGATATTTAAAATGAAAAATTGAGAAAATTTTTATCTCTTTTCTAAGAGAAAAAGTACCTTATTATTGTGGTGAAATTTTATGATTTTTTGAATGATTTCCACACTTTCTTGCAAACTGTGAGATATGGGTACGCGTGTTTGAGTTATGATGATCATTAATATTGCCTTTGATGCCAGTTATAAATTTGAGTTTTACAAGAAATTAATTTAAAGATTCTTAGACGTGGAGCCAAATAGAATTGCGTGTTGACTTTTTTTTTTTTTAATATACTAATATGTTATAATAAGAGCTCAACTTAACTAATATGTATAGTTAGAAATAAGATAAGTTGAGACTTTCCTTAATAATCTTATTATGGCACAGTTCGAATATCAACCTTCATTTAGTACTAGAGAGAGATTTATTCTACTCTAAATGTGGGAAGATAAATATATCTCTACATAAGAAGGGAGTCGAGTCTCATCTATTGCTGGTACTCAAACCCAACCTTAGCCGCATGGGTTGCCAATGCGTTACAAACCCAAGTGATAGCTATCACGCAATTTAGTAGCCCATTGACCGAATTGCGTGATAGTTATCACTTATAAAATTGAGTTTTTCGATCTCAATTGAATTATATTAATTGGAATTAATATATACAATTATTGAAGAAAAAGGTTGAAGAAATATTAATTCGGAAAATTAATTAATTAAATGATTCATATGCATAATTGTAGGAGGGGTATAAATGTACATTCATGGCAAAGCAAGTGGAAACAATTTAAATAATTAGATAGGGTTTGGTTTTGAAAACGGTTGAAGGAACGTTGAGGGTTGAGCAAAGAATAGTTGGCAAACAACCTGTAAAGGCACAAATTGCTCTCTCTAACAACTTCATGGTTTTTCTGCTGCCAAATTACGTCTTTTTTAAAACCTTTTTCTGATTAAAAACAAAAACATGTGAAACTCAAATCATTTTCTTCTCTCTTAGTATATATCTCTACCGTGATTTTAAAAAGGTGGATTGATATACATATGGAAGGATTTTATGGACATTTTCATGCTGAAGATAAAATACAAATTATTTGAGAGAAAGCAATGTGCAGTAATCAATAAACTTCAATAAAACTATCTTGAGTCCAGAAGATAACCTAAACAACTGGGGGTAAGAGATACAGCGGTAATGGAGATCTCACAACCTCTCAAGCTGAGAGCCGAGAGTGATCTGAATTTAGCACACAATTTGTTAAACTCAGACACGTAAAAGCACCAATCGTGATCAATATTTAACTAAATTTGTGCGCCACGTCACCTTAACCTTCTTATATGGAGATAGTATTAGCACTTCTCCCCTAATATATATATACATATTATATATAGAGAGAGAGAGAGAGGAGAGAGAGAATGAATTGTAACATCTATAAGTTTAATGCATACACGCTAAATTTTGGTAACGAGGGGCTGCTTGTATCTCATAACCAATATTTTAGGCCATTTACATCAATTTTCTTTGCAAACAGAACACAGGATTCATGTCGTGGACGTACAAAAGTAACGGGCTTTTTCGCTCCAATTATAGAATCAAAAGTACAATTTTTTGAGGCTTTCTTTTCTTTTCTTGTTTTTTTTTCTATTTTATATTGTAAAAACTAGATACTCTACATAAGATTTTGAACTATTCGTATGAGAATAAGGATCCAATTACATGAATATGATAAATTTCATAACTAATAAAACTATTATTACATGGATCCCCTAAATTACGATTATTTCATAACTATTGTTGTCTTTTTCTTTTTTTTTTTTTTGTAAAATTTCATTCAGGACCCTTATACTCTATTTTATTTATAATTTATTTATAAATATTTAGAATATCAAATTTGTCCTTATAATTTTTAAATTTCAAAAAACCCTTTATTTAATTAAAAAAATATAATTATTATTAATGGATTATAATTATAATTATGATTATAATAATATAATTTTAATTTTAAATAGATTATTATTATTATTAACAACAACAATAAAATGTATTATAATTAATTAATATATTAATAATAATTGATAATAATTTTTTAGTTAAATTGTTAACAATAATAATAATAATAATCACAATAATTAAAGTACAAAATAATAATCTAAATATACTTATCTTCAAATCCAATCCATTTGAATTAGATTTTGATACAACACTTAAAATCCAATTCATAATAGGACAATAATTAATAATAATTTTTTAATTAAATTATTAACAATAATAATTATTTTTATTTATTTATTTATTTAGGGACAAGGAAAGGGAGGATGAGGCCCATGGAGATAGAGAAAATGAAGTGGACATCATTTGAACTCATTGTGTTGGAGGTGGTGACGGTAAATTTATTGGAGGTATTGTTGATGCGTTGTCATGTTGAGAAGATGAGTGAATGAGTTTGATGACGTGGGGTCTAGAGAGTGAAAGTGATCTTGATCGGAGGATGGGGGAAGAGAGAGAGTGTGATCAGAAAATAGAGGGTGTGGATTTGGAGATGAGTTTATAATTAATTAATATATTAACAATAATTAATAATGATTTTTTAGTTAAATTGTTAACAATGATTATTACTATTAATTATTAATTATTATTATTATTATTAATAAAAAAATTAATTATTAATAAAAATTATTGTTAACTAAAAAATTATTATTAATTATTGTTAATGTGTTAATTAATTAGAATACATTTTTATTGTTGTTGTGTTAATAATAATAATAATAATAATAATAATAATAATAATAATAATAATAATAATAATAATAATAATTTTTAATTAAATGGAGGGTATTTTAAGAATTTAAAAATTATAGGGGTAAATTTGATATTCTTATGAATAAATTTAAAAATTTCATAATATTTATGAATAAATTATAAACAAAACAGAGTATAAGGACTTCAATGAATTGTGCAAAAAGAAAAACAAAGGCTGTAAGTTACCGTAACTTAGGCCAACCCTTATTATATTATCTAATAGATAAATGACATATCAGGTAAAACATAAATTAAATTTAAAACATTACAACCTACTCAGTATTATTTCGAATTATTGTTTTTATGAAATAAAAATGAGAATGAAAATACTATTTTTAAGATCTAAAAATGCGGTTGGTATCATTTTCAAAAATAATCTTGAAAATGAGAAAAAATAAAACACATTCGATAAGAATATTTTAAAGAAATTTTATTGGAATAATTTTCATAAACTTAATATTAAATAACATATAATTATTTTTATTATTTAATTAGCTTAATTATTTTAATTTTAAGAATAAACTAGGTTATCTTGTTAATTTTTTTTTTAAAGAAAAATGATAAACTCAACATATTTGATTCAATTAATAAATAAAAGTAAAAATATTATTACATATATATAACAAAAGATTATTGTGAGGGAAATTGATGTTTTTAAAATTATTATTGTTGTTGTTCTTTTTCTTTTTCTTCTTATTATTATTATATGATGATATAAAATAATGGACAATTATTCACCGACCACTTTTTCTTTCTCCTGACCACTACCATTTTAACTTTGTTAAAGCCTTATTAATGTCATACGAATAAAATTATCATTTCACTTGAGCAACAAATAAAATGACATCGTTTAATTGTTGAAATTTAAAAAAAAAAAAATTGTTCAAAGGAAATTACTACCTCGAGCAAGCAACCAAAAGCACCCACTGTTTTTCCAATTTCCATCAACCTTTGGGTGTTGTGAAGTGCCCTGACGACGCTTTAAAATCCAGCCATTTTTTGTCCAGTTTATTTGCTATCAAGCCTCTACGTTTCAATTTGCATGGTAATTGTTGTTAATCATTGTTCTTGGGAACCCAAGAATATAGGTTAAGTTGATTTGTAATAAATTTTAGGAAACATCGTCCTATTGCTCTGCTCAAGCAACGAAGAAAATATCTCTAAAGACGATGGACAACAACTATTCGAGGTGGAAGAGCTAATGGTGTTCGAGACTGTGAAGTCATTCTTTGACGAGCAACGGCACATCAAAGGACACAGTGGTGCCGCTGTTGAATGCGTCGGTGACGCCGCTGTCGTACATAATCGAATTCTGTAAGGCCCATGGAGTTTTGAAAGAAAAGGTCACCAAAACAGGAGGTAAAGACATTCAACTACGAGTCTGGGAGGAGCAAGAGTAATGATGAGTTGAAAAAGATGTTATTGGTGGCGAATTATTTGAATATCGAAGAGATGTTGGATTATTTAACAGAAGAGATTTTGGCCAACAAGATCAAGAACAAGAGTGTCGAGTAAATCCAGAAGTCCTCTGGGATTGAAAATAATTTCACGCTTGAGGAGGAGGAAGCAGCCAGGAAGGAGTATGAGTGAGCTTTTGAGGATGTTGATCCAGATGATGATGGTGATTAAGCTTAAGCTTTTAAATTTTTAATCCCCTCAATAATTAATTGAAGTAGTTTTATGTTTTATGTTTTACAATAATTACTGGCTGGATATTGATTGATGTTGAATTTGTTCATACCTAATCACACTTCACTTTTTCAATTTATATTTATTAGTGCTTTTTGCGGCTTCACTTTTTCAATTTATATTTATTAGTGCTTTTGTAGCTTTTTTCTTATTTTTGGCATTCATTTAGAGAAAATAATAATTTTATGTTTGTGGGTAAAAGGTCATTTATTATGTTAATTCTATTGACAGCGTTAAGACGGCAGTGAACGGGTATAAAAACTATATCTTCTGGTGAAATTCAGTGAAAAAAATACAAAAAAAAAAAATATATAGAGTTGGTAGATAATTATCGTAAAATAATTTACGGTCGAGAGTTAGCCCATCACATCAAACCCATTTACTTCAGCCCATAGTCATCAGTCAGTCACCCAATATGCAATACAGCAGATCCAAACTACAAAGAGCGCCACAAAGCACAAAGTAAAGCAAGGACGTGCTGGTACCATTAACCAATTGGTGATCGACATGTCACCTTACCAAGCACGAAAAATTCGAGAAATATCAACATAAAATAAAATAAAAAAATCGTAGAAATGGTCTACAGACGGCTCCCCACAAACTCACATGTGACATGTCGTTGTCCTATCGAGGAGTCGACGGACGGATTCAACTCCGTTTCTTGTCACAGCTACCGTTATTGTACGTAACTCTAACATTTCCTTCTCACGACGAAACGAAACCCACGCGCTTTTTTTCGTACTCAACTCAACGCTCAAAACTCAAAACAGTCAAATCATCCAGTCTCCCCGACCCCAACAGCGTAACAAACCATCCCCAAAATCAAGAAATCAAATTATCAGATTACCAAAACCCTAAAATTTTTGTAAAAGTACAACTAATATAACAAAAATATAGAAAAATTCTAGAGTGAATCTCTGAGGATTAGCCCTAAAATGGCGTCCTCTAAAATCATGAAATCTTCAAACACACGAAATTCGGATCTTTCAAAACGATCCTCTACTTCTTCTTCATCTTCTACAAAGCAGCAGCAACACGCACTAACTGACGCGTCGAAGTTCGCTTCCGCAATGACAGTGGACGGCATTTTACGGAACGTCTACAACACGACGACGGCGTCGACGACGGACGCCACTCTTCTCGACGCGCAAATCACTCTGGTCGACACGAACTCGAATCTGATCCCGAACGAGAACGACCAGAACGGCTCCGTCTTGGCGGGGGCGATGAAGAGTGTGGACGACGTGTGGAGGGAGATCGTGTCGGGGGAGAAGAAGGAGATGAAGGAGGAGGCGATTGACGAATTGATGACTTTGGAGGATTTTTTGGCAAAGGCGGGAGCTGTTGAGGATAGTGCTGGCGGTGATGACGTGGACGTGAAAGCTGTTGCGAATGTTACTGAGAGGTTGAGTGGTGGAGTTTATGCGTTTGATCAGCCGGCGGCGGCGAGTCCCTTTCAGGTTGAAGGGGCCATTGTTGGGTTTGGAAATGGAGTGGAAGTTGTTGGTGGGAGAGGGAAGAGAGGGAGAGTGATGTTGGAGCCGTTGGACAAGCGTAGCAGCAGCGGCAACGGAGGATGATCAGGAACCGAGAGTCCGCTGCCAGGTCCAGGGAAAGGAAACAGGTCACAAAACTCTGTTCGAATTAGGCTTTTGATTTGATAGCACATCAGCTGACTGTCTGTGATTTCAATTTTATAGCAGTCGTGGCTGCAACTCAATTCCAAACATATTCTAAGTGTTTTGTTGATCGATGGGTTTGGAATTTTTGGTGTTTTGCAGGCTTATCAAGTGGAATTAGAATCATTGGCAGTGAGGCTGGAGGAGGAAAACGAGCAGCTGTTGAAAGAAAAGGTAATTAGATATGTTACCTATGCTGAAGATAGTTTGAAGATTAATAAATTGATCAATAAATACATAGCAAGCATGCTTAGTCATGTCATTTATCAGTTTTCAGATAGTGTTATGAATTATTTGTTTATTGTCTTTGCCTCAAGTTAACATTCTACCATGTAAAAGATATTTGAAAGATTGTATTCTAGTATTTACAACCTTAAATTTAAATGATTTGGTTTTTTTATTATTGTATGTGGGTGATCCATTTTGAATTTGATGTCTTATCTTAATTGTAAGGCCCTGTCTGGGTCTTCTGAAATTTTGCTATGTTACCAATACACACAAGCTAAAAGTTCTGAAATATGTGGTGATTTAATTTGTTAACTTTCAATACTTGTTTGAAATCTTTCCTTGGAAGCGAACTTTAAGATTTGTTGATTTTGGTGGTCCAAACAACAAAGTTGCTTGCTAGATAAAAAAAAACAACAGATGCTTAACTATTAGGGACAAAGGAGCCATTCCAGTATTTTCTGTTTCTGTTCTTGATGCACAGATTAATAAGCTCTTTTTCTTACTGTGTGTATCTATATATGTAAACTTATTGAAGTAACTTATATTTGTAGTAGTAGCGCTGCAGGACTGCTTCCTGAAAACATGCATACACATGTTATTTAAAAACTGTTTGCACACTGGTTACAGACTTTATGTGGACATCCCTAATGATAGTAAGTTGTAGGACAAATCATGCATGTTAAACATTGTTATATAAATCATTAGTTATGTTTTCAAGCATTGATGTTATGTGAGGTATTTAGGTACTAAGAATTGAAGAAAATGATTGATGATAGCAATTGCTTGGAGTTGGAGATCACTTCTAACTTTCATCATTCTCTTGCAGTACTACTCCAATCTTCATCCCATTCTATTAGAAGTTGACAAATAATGTCTCAATGAGACTTGATTATCGATGATTGCTTAAATTCAGTTTAGCTTTTTTGAGCATTGTGTCATCACAAGTGCATAGTTGTTTACGCATATAGTTTAAGATTTTTATCATAACACTATTTTCTTTGTATTGAACAATTACATATATGCTCCCTTATGTTCCATTAGTGTACTGTGGTTTAGGAGGTCTAATTTTACCCCCTTTTTTAATATGAAAGCCCAGTTTGTAAATGCATATTGGAGACAATACCAACCGTGTCAGCTCTCTTCAAGTTCTTTTTTACTCCTATGGATTTTCCTTATTCTTGCCTAACAAAATTTCTTCCTGTGCAGGCGGAGAGGACTAAGGAGAGGTACAAGCAGGTAACGACTCCGCCTGACTTTTCATCAAATTTGGGAATTAATGCGTTTAGTGTTGGAACTTGATTTTGGGTAATGTAATTCATGAGTAATATAGAGAAACCCATACATTTCAACTATATTCAAGTCTGCAAGTATAGTTGTAACATAGGGAAGCATGGTAGGAGAATTAGGTGGAAGTGTCAATGTTTCTATGCTTATAATCCTGAATCAATCACAAGAATGATATGCTAAAATTGCCTGTTACAATAACGACGCCTACTTTTTCAGTCACAATCTGTCCTTAGTGAGTGGCTTTGCTGGTGCTTTATGAAATTGCCATAAATCATAGACAGAACTAATGTAGAA